>APFE030512350.1:1458-19321 GCA_000404065.3 Pinus taeda
CAATACTAAATATCATTTGATCCGACATCATGTTGAGGCCAAACAATCCATCTCCGCCATTGTTCCACAAATGAGCAAGTTGCAGACATCTTCACCAAAGCGCTTGGAAGAGAAAAGCTTGAAAGATTCAGAACGATGCTTGGACTCACCAACATCCCTTCAGATTAAGCGGGGGAATGTTGACACCTAATCCGAAACGGATGGGTGAACTGGACAATCATCAAGAAGATGAACTGATCCGTCATGTTTGTATATATAAATGTGTATTAGCTAATGAATAAGATATCAGTTTTTCTCTCGCTCATTCTGGAGTTACCCTGGCCTGACAAATATAAGTAAGGTCATGCAATGGATGTTGCCGACATGTTGAGATATAAAAAAAGATTGGATGTGCCCAACCAGGGTAACATTAAAAGTCTGATTTTAGATGAATTTCATAAGAGTCCCTACAGAGGACATACGGGGTACCAAAAATTGATTACTGCACTCTGAAAGGAATACTATTGGCCTAGCATGAAGAAAGATGTAGTAGAATACTTGGCACGATGTTGGGAATGCCAACAAGTCAAAGTGGAACATCAGCACCCTGTGAGACTATTGTAGCCACTACCAATTCCGGAATGAAAGTGGGAAACCATCTCTATGGATTTTATAACCAGATTACCCAAATCTAAAAGAAACAATGACTCTATCATGGTGATGGTAGACAAATTAAGCAAATCAGCCCGTTTTATACCGATACAATCCACTTTCAGAGCAATGTAGATTGCCAATATTTTCATGCAAAATATTTTCAGGCTACACGGATTACCAAAAACCATAATTTCTGATCGTGATGCAAAATTTACATTAGCCTTTTGGAGGACTCTGTTTGAAGGGTTGGGGACTCAATTAAATTTCAGCACTACCTATCACCTTCAAAAAATGGACAAATAGAATGGGTGAACCAAGTAGCGGAAGACATGCTGAGATCATACGTAATGCAACAACCATCGAAGTGGGAGGATTATCTGCATTTGGTCGAATTTTCGTAGAACAAAAATTATCATACTTCTTTGCAAATGAGCCCATTTGAAGCATTGTAGAGAAGAAAATGCCACACACCCTCCAGTTGGGGGGGGACCTGAAGACAGGCTATTACTGGGGCCCAAAATGTTAAAAGAGATGGAAGAAATGGTCAAGAAAATGCGAAGCAACTTAAAGGCAGCCCAAGATAGGTAGAATAATTTCTTTGATAGGAAGAGAAGTTTTAGAGAACATCAAGTGGGTGATCATGTGTATGTGAGAATCTGAGCTAAAAAGAGTACGCTACAATGGAGCAGGTGGAGTAAGCTGGCACCTCGGTTTTGTGGGCCATTTCAAATATTAGCAAGAGTTGGGCCAATGACATACCAACTCACCCTACCAAGCCATATTAGGGTCCATAATGTCTTTCATGTGTCTGTTCTAAAATGATACATTTATGATCATAAGCATATAGTAACTTGGCAAGAGATCTCGGTAAAAAGGGCAACTTAGATAGACCTAAATAATTCTAATATTAAAGGAAAAACTGATGTAGGTTCTGTTTGTTTCAGGTCAAGCTGGAAGGAGAGTTCCCGATTGAGCCACTGAATATATTCAAATGGAGAGAAGTAATGCTACAGAAATGAGCCATCACCCAGGTTAAAGTGCAATGGCAGCACTTTGGACCAGATGAGGCTACCTGGGAGGATGAACAACTCATGAAAGTAGCATATCCAGGTCTGTTTGTGACTGGAAAACATTGGGACGATGTTTGATTTTAGGGGGCAAGATGTGATGTCCCCAGGTATACTGTAAATTTTTTACTTTACCATAGTAAGACAGATATACTATAAATATTTATTTACCAGAGTAAGCAGATATACTATAATATTTTATTTTATCACAGTCAGAAGCAAACTAGTAATTATGGTCATTATTGTTAAGTTAAACAATATTGTTAACTTTGAAATAGAAAATGTTTTGAATAAAGCAGACCTTGTAACTTCTCAAGAGGGGAAGTTGGAAAAGGGAAGCTGCCTGAAATAAACCCTAACTACGTCCCCTAACTGTGTGATGCTCCAAGTCAAAAGGAGTGGAGGGGAGGAAAAACCCGTGCTGAAAGGTCAGATGGGAAGAAGGTAAAGGATGCTACATCTGGTGATGACCAAATAGCATAGAACTTTGTGCAAATAGACTTGCAGAGGACAGAAGTCTTGCGAGTAAGCTTGGGGGCAGATTTGGTCTGGAGGACAAATCTCATGGATGGGTGGATAAACATTAGCATATGAAAAAGTGAATTCTACCATTGGGTTCTCTTTTCTTAAAAGAACCAGGTACACAGTACCTTCTTAAATCATTTGGTTGCTCTGTTGAATGAATGAATTTCTTTATGTGTGTTGGAGAGATAGGAGCTTTATCCTCGGAATATATTATTTGAATGATTAGGAGAAGGGAAACACAGGAAATTGTAAGAAAGAAACAATCCTGTTCTATTTCCTTCACTGCTCAACCCTCGATTTTATAAGAAATTAAGAAAGAACTAGCTTAAATTATCTAAAGATTAACCCTAGGTCTCAGAGATATTACAGTAGGAAACAACCCTATTTAATTATTTTGCCAACACCTGATAAATCCTCTGTAGGGATAAATGCCTGCAGAAGGACAAAGACTAGGAAGTATTGTTACTTCGCTTTCTGTAAAGGTTAATTAAATAGAGTCGGTTACTTTCTTCTTATACAAACTGCAGTAGAGAAGTTTAAGTGTACACATTGAACCAGTTATCGCAAACCCTCAATTATTCAACTATAATAACCTCACTCGAGAGTGAAATGCGAGTAATGCTTTGGCCTATAAACAAGTAACAAAATGAACTAGTAAAGCTACATTTACTGAGTAAGAAGTCAAAAGTTAAATACTCAGAAACTCAGGCGAAGAATCTTTACAAGCGTCGAAACCCTATTGTAAAAACATAAAAGACGGAGCTGCCAGGTCGTAATAGCTAGCAATGTCTGAGCTACATACAAAATCAAACAACACATAATATCTAGTTACTTAAAGAAATATGAGACTCTGGCTCTCCAGAAAAATTAAAGGCTAAACTTACCTTAGAAGTTGGATAGATGAGCACATTTTCCAGAAAATTATTCAGTGGATGCATAGTGTGTGATGTATATAAGAAAGTGGTGGAGACATAACTTCACATAGATTAATACATAATAGACTAAAAAAAACATGAATTCTCCTCAGGAAGGCAGAGAAAGCATCGTATTGATAGATAGGAAACTAATAAAAACAATCGACAGTCCATTAAACGTTACAACAGAGAGAGTCCAATACATCTGGTAGCTACCAGGGCAAACTAGAGAAAAAACTAGCGGGAAAATAGTTACATACAACAACCATGGGCCTCCCTGTTGTAATTGACTGAAACCCTTAGTCTAATCCTTTTAAACAAATATACTTATAGCAATCTTAAATTATGAACAGAGATACACCGTTACAAAGGGGTCTTTCTGGCAGTCTGCCCAACACTTAAATAAAATATGAGAGCTAGTGCAAAGCTACAAGAACATAACAAGAGGCCTAAGAACTATCGTATGCATAATCCCCACTATCTTAGAACTTAGGACTGTTGATGGCTTACCCAGGAATCTACGAGCGTGGAAGTCTGGTAAGGGTACCATATTCCTCTAGGCTAGCTGTTTGAAACCCTCGAACTGACCATCCCTGACCCTACAAAGAAAGCATGAGATTGTAATACCAGGTAGACCCGTGGTAATTTAGCTGTGACAGAAATAGCTAAAACAAAACAAGAGACATAATAGTCCTTACTTGAGTTGCAGAGCAGGAGCCAAACAATCTTCAGGATGAAACCCTAAGGTACCTCCTCTGTTTACACCTAACTGCATGATAAACCAGGCCAAGCAACTCAGCCAGAGAATTGAACCCAACGCCGAGGAACCAGGAATTGTAAAGAAACACAATACCAGTAGACTTGCATGAATATACTCCTGTAGGTCTTCCAGCAGTAGAATGATAGACCCAAAGACTTCACCATAGAAGCGATGTGAACCCTAAGGTGACCAAAAGCTGAGGTGTTGTCCTGCTATGCCACGTTACCATGTATAGGCAGAGGAATTAAAAGCTGGAAAGGGTGGAAAACTTAGCTGGTGCAAGTGGCTATCGTGAACCTCAATATAGTATAACCCAAATAAATGAAAATGTCAACATTATCCATAAAGGAGTACACTTGAATCACATGGAAAGCTCAAGTATCAGGATTTTTTCATGTGAATAAAGTAATGTATAAAGTTTTGAAACTGTACCATGACTTTATAATAAATGGATATATGCATCTCCTTTTAATTATACTGTCTTATATGAACACGTGCATATGATTTAGCATAATGCCTTGAATCTCTTTATTTATCTCTTTTCAAATCTTTTATTCATATATAATATGTTTATTTAGGGATGTGAAAGTGGTATCAACGCCTAGATTACAAAACTGTGGCCTCTGGTAATTAAATTATTGATTCCTGAAATTTCTCGATGAATGTTAACTCACTGATGTATAAAGTATAGGACAATGGCATATTATGAGAAGAACGGGTAGTGCTCCACCCAGGAATATGGTGGGCCCAGGATCTGCGACTTTCCCCAAAAATAATCCTGAAATATGGATACAATTAGGAGAGGAGGCGCACAACACTAATCTTAAAATATTGGAATAAATTTAGGAATTAAAGAATGGGATGGCTTGGTTGCGGGAGGACAATGCAAGGCTGACCATGGAACAGGAAAAGATTCTGAAATTCTTGTTTGATAAGCAAAATCAGCGCCAGCCAATTCCCAGCCCTGAACAGGATCAAATGTTAGAAGAACAAGGTTATCACATAGAACTTGGAGGAATTGGAGGAGGGGAAGAAAATTGGGAAGGGAAATCGGATAATGCCTTAGAGCACCCCACATCAAAAAGGAAGTGAATAGAACTACAAGGAGAGTTTCGAAAAATAAAACCAGCACACTTTGTTGGAGGGTTGGAAGAGGCAGTCGAGGCCTGGCTTATTAGCATGACCAAGTACTTCCAATTATATGAATATGATCACAACCTAAAAACTCGGCTGGCCATCTTCCAACTGCAAGGAAAGACCACCTTGTGGTGGGAAGATGTTAAGGTTGTGCGAGGGCTAAGCGAACAAAGCATAACTTGGGAGAAGTTCCAAAAATATTTCAGGGAAAGATATATAACTAAACGACTTTATGACGAGAAAGAAAAAGAATTTCACAATCAGTGGCTTGGGCAACAAAACAATGGATGAGTTTATCACCTGATTTACCTCTTTACTCCGATATATACCCTACATACAAGAGGAAAAGGCTAAGGTACAACGATTCGTCAATATTTTACCTGTGGCAATGAGAGAGAGAATTGAGTTTGATAACCCAAAAACGATGGATGAGGTTATAAGTAAGGCCAGGTTATGCTATCAACAAGTAAGCAGAAGGGAGAACTTATTATAGGAAAAAGGTGCACTGACAAGAAGGGTATTAAGATTTCTGTGGGCAATAAGGGAAATCACAGCAGTATTAGCAAATGGTTTTCCAAAGGGAAAAACAATAGAAATTTGCATAAAAACCAGCTCAAATTTAGACCACCTGTTGAATCAAGATTTAGTGAGAAATCTGGTAAAGTTGATAACGAAGGGACAACAAGACCCCCAGTGCAATGTTAGGGATTTTGAGGGCCTCATTATGTTAAAAATTGTCTTCATCGGAAAAGAACAGAGCAGGTGTCACATATCCATGAGGAATCTTTGGTGGGCGACATGGCCCGGAGAATTCCGAAAATTAATGCTGTTCTCGAGGACCATCCGGCTGAATATCAGCCGACTATGGTGGATTTTGAAGGTAAGATATTTGATCACCATGTATCTATTTTAATTGATCCTGAAGCTATGTTAAGTTATGTAAGTCCACAGATTTTGGAACAGTGTAAATTACAGTCTATCAAGTTTAAAAACTCTTCGCCAGTACAACTAGCAACAGGGGCAAAAAGACATGGGTTAGCCAAGGTCAATGATTTCCCTCTTGAAATAGCAGGTCAACCTTTGAAGGTAGATCTAAACATACTTCCCCTTGGTCATACGATGTCTTGATAGGCATGGACTGGATGGAAAAGCACTGGTCCATTATAAACTGTAAAACAAAAACAATCTGTTACAAGAATGAATTAGGGAAGCAGCAGCAGATGCAAGGCATTTTGAGGCCAGTACAGATTTGGCTAATAACTGCTTCGCAATTCGTAAAATCTGTCCGGAAAGGATGTCAGATATATGTTATACAGGTCGGTTACGCCAACTCAAAGGACAAGACTGCCACCTTAGAAAGTATACCAGTAGTTCAAGAGTTTGCAGATGTGTTCGCTGAAGAGATACAAGTACTGCCACGCAAGAGAGACATAGACTTCACTATTGAATTGGTGCAAGGAGTAGCCCCGGTGTCCCGAGCTCCTTACTAAATAAGCACGCCGGAATTGACAGCATTGAAAATGCAACTATAGGAGCTATTAGACAAAAACTATATCTGCCCCAGCGTGTTACCCTAGGGAGCTCCCGTGTTGTTCGTTAGAAAGAAGGATGGAACCCTTCGCATGTGTATGGACTACCGTTAATTGAATAAGTTGACAATTAAGAACAAGTATTCGTTACCCCGTATTGATGAACTATTCGATCAAGTAAAATGGGCTACTGTATTCTCAAAAATTGATCTATGTTCAGGATACCACTAGATCAGAATCAAAGAGGAAGATATAGCCAAAACTGCTTTTAGGAGTTGTTATGGGCACTGCGAGTTCGTAGTGTTAGCCTTTGGGTTAACTAATGCCCCTGCAACCTTTATGTGTCTATTGAATAGAATATTTCATCAGTATTTAGACAAATTTGTGTTAATTTTTATTGACAACATACTGATATACTCCCGAAGTATTGAGGAACACAAGGAACTTATTAGACTAGTATTGCAAACCCTCCGGGAACATTATACGCAAAATATAGCAAGTGTAATTTCTTTAAGGAACAAATTCAGTACTTAGGACATGTTATTACTAAAGATGGGATTACGGTGGATCCTAAGAATATTAAGACATTAATGGAATTGTCAGTACTGAAGGACGTAGCAGATATAAGATCCTTTATGGGGTTAGTAGATTACTATAGGCAGTTTGTGGAAGGATTTTCCAGAGTAGCCTATCCTATCACCTCCCTATGGAAAAAAGGGAAAATTTTTAAATGGATCGCTGAATGCCAAAAGATTTTTGAATAGTGCAAGCTATCTGCTCATCACTGTGCCTATATTAAGCATAGCAGATCCAGGTAAGGACTATGTGGTGTGTATAGATGCAAGTAAGGAAGGGGTAGGAGGAATATTGATGTAGGAAGGGAAGCTAATCGCCTATGAGTCATGGAAGTTAATAGAACAGAAGAAAAAATATTCTGCCTAAGATTTGGAATTGGCAGCTATCATTCACGTTTTAAAGATGTGATGTCACTATCTATTGGGCAAACAATTTCTGCTAATGACAGATCTCCACAGCCTGACTAGTTACTTTAATTAGCCCACCTTAAATGCTAGCAAGCATGGTGGGTATATTTTCTTAGTGGATTTGATTTTGATATTAAACATCTAAAAGGGAAAGAGAACGAGGTGGTGGACGCCTTAAGTCGAAAGGTACATTGCCTCTACGAAATTTATTGCAGCGAAGGGCGAACTACCTTCGATGAAATGTTTAAGGAGGTAGCAGATCAGGATCTTAAATATCAGCAAATAGGTCAGCAAGCTCAAAATCCAACCAGCAACGAATATCAGCAAGGTTATTAAATGGATGTTCCTAGCATGTTGAGATATAAAAAAAGACTATATGTGCCCAACCAAGGTAACATTAATAGTCTGATTTTAGATGAATTTCATAAGAGTCCCTACACGGGACATCCGGGTACCAAAAATTGATTATCGCACTCCGGAAAGAATGCTATTGGCCTAGAATGAAGAAATATGTAGAAAAATACTTGGCATGATGTTTGGAATGCCGACAAGTCAAAGCGGAACATCAGCACCCTACGGGACTATTGCAGCCACTACCCGTTCTAGAATGGAAGTGGGAAACCATCTCTATGGATTTTATAATCGGATTACCCAAATATAAAAGAAACAACAACTCTATCATGGTGGTGGTAGACAAGCAAGCAAATCATCCCATTTTATAGTGGTACAATCCACTTTCAGAGTGGTGCAGATTGCCAATATTTTCATGCAAAATATTTTCAGGCAACATGGATTACCAAAAACCATAATTACTGGTCATGAAGTAAAATTTACATCAGCCTTCTTGAGGACTCTATTCGAAGGGTTGGGGACTCAATTAAATTTTAGCATTGCCTATCACCGTTAAGCAAATGGACAAATAGAACGGGTGAACCAAGTAGTGGAAGACATGCTGAGATCATACATAATGCGACAACCGTCGAAGTGGGAAGATTATTTGCATTTGGTCGAATTTGCGTACAACAATAGCTATCATAATTATTTGTAAATGAGCCCATTTGAAGTGTTGTACAGAAGAAAATGCCACACACCGTCCAGTCGGAGGGGACCTGAAGATAAGTTGTTGCTGGGGCCCGAAATGTTAAAAAAGATGGAAGAAATGTTCAAGAAGGTGCGAAGCAACTTAAAGGCAACCCAGGATAGGCAGAAGAATTTCGTCGATAGGAAGAGAGTTTTTAGAGAATATTAAATGGGTGATCATGTGTATGTGAGAATCCGCGCTAAAAAGAGTATGCTACAATGGAGCGGGTGCAGCAAGCTGGCACCTCGATTTTGCGGGCCATTTCAAATATGAGCAAGAGTTGGGCCAGTGGCATACGAACTCGCCCTATGAAGCCATATTCAGGTCCATAATGCCTTTCATGTGTCTGTTCTAAAATGATACATTTATGATCCTAAGCATATAGTTAGTTGGCAAGACATCTAGGTAAAAAGGGTAACTTAAATAGACCTAAATAATTCTAATATTAAAGGAAAAACTGATGTAGGTTCTGTTTGTTTCAGGTCGAGCCGGAAGGAGAGTTCTCAGTTGAGCCACTGAATATACTCGAACGGAGAGAAGTAATGCTACGGAAACGAGCCATTACAAAGGTTAAAGTGCAATGGCAACACTTTGGACCAGATGAGGCTACCTAGGAGGATGAAGAACTCATGAAAGAAGCATATCTGGGTCTATTTGTGACTGGAAAACATCGGGATGATGTTTGATTTCAGGGGGGAAGATGTGATGTCCCCATGTATACTGTAAATATTTTATTTTACCACAATAAGGCAGATATACAATAAATATTTATTTTACCACAATAAGCAAATATACTATAATATTTTATTTTATCACAGTAAGAAGCAAACTGGTAATTATGGTTGTTATTGTTAAGTTAAACAATGTTGTTAACTTTAAAATAGAAAATGTTTTGAATAAAGCAGACCTTGTAACTTCTCAAGATGGGAAGTTGGAAAAGGGTGGTTACCTGAAATAAACCTTAACTACCTCCCCTAACTCTGTGATGCTCCATGTGAAAAGGAGTGGAGGAGAGGAGAAAACCATGCTGAAAGGTCGAATAGGAAGAAGGGGAAAGGATGCTACCTCTGGTGATGACTAGATAGCATAGAATTGTGTGCAAATAGACTTGCAGAGGACATAAGTCCTGCGAGTAAGCTTGGGGGGAGATTTGGTCTGGAGGACAAATCTCATGGATGGGTGGATAAACAGTAGCAGATGAAAAGGTGAATTCTACCATTGGGTACTCTCTTCTTAAAAGAACCAGGTACACAGTACCTTCTTAAATCATTTGGTTGCTCTATTGAATGAATGAATTTCTTCATGTGTGTTGGAGAGAGGGGAGCTTTATCTTCAGAATGATTAGGAGAAGGGAAACACAAGAAGCTAAAAGAAAGAAACAATCTTGTTCTATTTCCTTCACTGCTCAACCCTCAATTTTAAAAGAAATTAAGACAGAACCTGCTTAAATTATCTAAAGGTTAACCCTAGGTCTCAGAGATATTACAGTAGGAAACATATCTGTTTAATTATTTTGTCAAAACATGATAAATCCTCTATAGGGATAAATGTACGCAGAAGGACAAAGACTAGGAAGTATTGTTACTTCGCTTTCTGTAAAGGTTAATTAAATAGAGTTGATTACTTTCTTCTTATACAAACTGCGATAGAGAAGTTTAAGTGTACACATTGAACCAGTTATCACAAACCCTCAATTATACAACTATAATAACCTAAACCGAGAGTGCAGTGCGAATAATGCTTTGGCCCATAAACAAGTAATGAAAGGAACTAGTAAAGCTACATTTACCGAGTAAGAAGTCAAAAGTTAAATACTAAGAAACTCAAGCGAAGAATCTTTGCAAGTGCTGAAACCCTATTGTAAAAACATAAAAGGCGGAGCTGCCACGCCATAATAGCTAGCAATGTCTGAACTACATACATAAGCAAACAATACATAATATCTAGTTACATAAAGAAAGATGAGACTTTGTCATTCCAGAAAAACTAAAGGCTAAACTTACCTTAGATGTTAGATAGGTATGCACACATTTTCCATAAAACGATTCAGTGGATGCATAGTGTGTGATGTATACAAGAAAGTGGTGCAGACATAACTTCGCAAAGATTAATACATAATAGACTAGAACAAACAAGAATTCTCCTCAGGAATGCATAGCAAGCATTGTATCAACGGATAGGAAACTAATAAAAACAATTGACAGTCCATTAAAATTTATAGCAGAGAGAGTCCAATACATTTGGTAGCTACCAAGGCAAACCAGAGAAAAAGCTAGCCAAAAAAAAGTTACATACAACAGTCATGGGCTTCTCGCCCGTAACTGACTGGAACCCTCAATATAATCCTTTTAAACAAACAGAGTTACAACACTCTTAAAGTATGAATAGAGATACACCATTAAAATGGGGTTTTTCCGGCAGTTTTCCCAACCCTTAAACAAAATATGAGAGCTAGCGCAAAGTTGCAAGAACATAACAGGAGGCCTGAGAACTATCGCATGCATAGTCTTGACTGTCTTAGAACATAGGACTGTCGATGGCTTACCTGGGAATCTATGAGCATGTAAGTCTGGTAAGGGTGCCATATTCCTTTAGGCTAGCTGTTTGAAACCCTTGAACCGACCATCCTTGACCCTGCAAAGAAAGCATGAGATTGTAATACTAGGCCGACCCATGGTCGTTTAGCTGTGACGGAAATAGCTAAAACAAAACAAGAGACATAATAGCCCTTACTTGAGTTGCAGAGCGGGAGCCAAACAATCTTCAGGATGGAACCCTAAGGTACCTCCTCTGTTTACACCCAGCTGCATGATAAATCAGGCCAAGCAACTTGGCAAGAGAATCGAACCCGGCACCGAGGAACCAAGAAGCGTAAAGAAACACAATATCAGCAAACCATCATGAACATACTACCGTAGGTCTTCCAACAATAGAATGATAGACCCAAAGACTTCACCGTAGAAGCGATATGAACCCCAAGGTGACCGAAAGACGAGGTGTTGTCCTACCATGCCACATTACCATGTACAGATAGAGGAATTAAAAGCCGGAAAGGGCGAACAGCCTCGCTGGTGCAAGTGGCTATCGTCAACCTCGATATAGTGTAACCCAAATAAATGAAAATGTCAATATTATCCATGAAGGAGTACACCCGAATCACATGGAAAGCTCGAGTATCAAGACTTTAGCATGGGAATAAAGTAATGTATAGAGTTTTGAACATGCATCTCCTTTTAATTATATTGTCTTATATGAACATGTGCATATCATTTAGCGTAATGCCTCGAATCTCTTTATTTATCTCTTTTCAAATCTTTTATTCGTATATAATGTGTTTATTTAGTGATGTGACAAATATTAATAAAATGGTTCTCTATTAATAGAAATTGCAAATGCTTTAAATTTTAAAACGATAAATAAATAAAAATGGAGTTGTCTATAATGGGACTTTTTGGAGATTCTGGTGACGGAATCCGGCGGAAGAAATTGAGGTTAAATCTTGATTTTTAGCAGTTAAAATGGTTTTTTAACTACATATTTGGATTCGGCACCCTGAAAAACCCCTGGGACCCTTTGATTGCGCAGAAACTAGCTATCAAACTTGCGATTCCAATAAATTGCTGCCGGATTTTGACCGAGAAAACCCGCCGGAAAGACTTTCAAAAAGTCTCATTATAGACAACTGCAATAAAAATACAGTATGAAAAGTACGATTGGTAATAGTAATAATTGTTATCCTTGATATCAAAGTTCCATTAACACTTAACAAACTTTGTAAACAATTTTCCACCTCGTGGCGTGGTGGAGGAAAAGAAGTAAAAAAGCACTGAAATTGTCAATTTTGAATTCTCCTGTTAATATTCCACAGGAGTGCGGTCATAGCGTAATATGGAAATTAAAAAGAAAATAAAAATGTGCAAATCAACAACCCTCAATTTTGAAATATACAGTTAAGTATTCCACAGGAGTGCGGTCATAGGGCAAGCAGTGTAATAATTATAATTGTTTTCTATTAATAGAAATTGCAAATGCTTCAAAACGATAAAGAAATAAAAATAAAATAACGATAAAGAAATAAAAATAAAATATGAAAACTGCTATAGGTAATAGTAATAATTGTTGTCCTTGATATCAAAGTTCTATTAACACTTAACAAATTTTGTAAACATACAGTGATATGGGGTTTAGCAGTGAGTCTTGTTGGGTGAAACCCACGAGATGAGGGTTCAAATCTCATTGAGTATATATTTGACCTGTTGTGTCTTGGCTAGAAGATTAGGCGACCCCATAGAGGACCCCTCGCCCTCTTGTTGAGGCATAAGTTTCCTGCTATTGTGTGGCTTGCAGGTTGTTGCATGTAGCCTAGGTTTATAGTGGCAGCCAGTTAGATTTGATCATGGGTCTGTTCAGGATAAGGTTTATAGTGGCAGCCAGTTAGATTTGATCATGGGTCTGTTCAGGATAAGGTTTATAGTGGCAGCCAGTTAGATTTGATCATGGGTCTGTTCAGGATAACTCTCACCAGTTACCGATTATCCTAGATTAAAAAAAAAACAAACTTTGTAAACAATTTTCCAGCTTGTGGCGTGTGGCGTGGTGGAGGAAAAGAAGTAAAAAGGGTCTTGAAATTGAAGTAACAATGGAGCCGAAGTCCAAGCTCTGTATGAAGCCTTTAAATTGTCAGGACACATGGAGGTGCAAACCGTCATCGTCATTTGCGACTCGTTGTTTATAGTGAAACAGTGCAGCATGGAGAATCCTCCTCAAACCCAAAAATCGTCAGGATGGACTCACAGTTACAATGTTACATTGAGAGTCCTTCTTGATGGAAGCATACTTCAGTTTTTAAGTGTGCTGTGATTCATGAGCAGAACAAGTCTATCCATGAGATTTTGGACTGCAGGCCTTCATATAAATTGGAAACAACAGCAACATCATCAATCTGGCTCTTCCTTTCTTCTGACCTCTTGAAATTTGGAATGAGTTCTCCTCGAGACATATAGGAGACTCTGTAGGATCCTTTCTAGTATGGAAAAACTAAATAGATTAAGAAAGTTGGTTATTTATACCATAGTTACTAAGTTTGAATTTTAATTAGAATTCAAATCAGACGTGATAAGGAGATAATTTTATTGAATAATTTTCAATTAGAAAAAAATTCATTAGTATATATCAAGATATTTAACTAAATATTTTATAATCTAGCCAATCTAATTTGACTAAGGTTGACTCTTATTTTGGCTTGCCATGCTGACTCCTACCACCCTCTGGGTTTTCATGCATATAAGAAACAATTTATTAATGTTTTTTTTACAATTTGAGTGATGCTAAAATTGGTATTAAATCACTTTTATCCCCCATTCTCAGTTTTGACCAGTAATTATCAAGTATCAGAAAACGAATCTATTTTTTATAATAATTCCAGTGAACCAAACGAATTCGTATATTCAAATTTCAAATTTCTTTGTCCTATATGGCCAACTTTAGTAACTGTGATTTACACCATAATCCATATAGAGTTATTAGATCTGATTTACACCATAATCTGAATTTGGTAACTATGATTTACACCATAATCTATATAAAGTTACTAGATCTGATTTACACCATAATCCATATAAAGTTACTAGATCCAGGAAAGCCCTTACTTGGAAAGGATACTTAAAAGTCAGGAGTAGGAGAAAATTGGTTAAAACGTAAATTTTTGCCAAAGATTATGGTTACTTTCAGAAGGTATGCCGAAAGTGGTTGAGAGAATAAGAAACAAAGGAACCCCTGAAGAGAAATTGTTGATGGAAAACACAAGACTGAAGCAAATCCTCCAGAGACAAAACTCACCAAATAAACATAGGTACAAACTCCAAGAACGCAAGATAACAATCGAAGAAGTTTGATAAATCTTCCCCTGTGACAACTTTGCATGGATAAAAGAAGAGATAGGCAAACTCCAAAACTCAGGGAACATTCAATGGTGCTCTGAAGAATAGAGAGAAATTCAGAACAGAGGTAGATATCTCGCAATAGACAACATTTTATCAAATCAATCAAGAGAGAAACTTGGAAGATAAGGAGAGGAAAAGACGATGGAAATCCAAAACAAATCTGAGGGGTTGTCTTGTTTTCTGAAATACGTATCTCAAAAATATTGTTGGAGAGTTCTACGAGATTCAACTCCTGCATTCACCTATTCGTTCATAACACTTCAAACAAAACAACACAAATACAAGCAAATCCCAGATGCCTTATGGTAACTAACCTCTATCCGTTTCTTGTTCTCTTCCAGACGTTGCTTGCGAGCTTCCTTATAAGCGTTTGCACTGTTCTTTCGGCCCATCAGTGCCCTGCGAATCAATTTTTGTTCTCCACAAATCTATTATATCCATTCATCATAAACACCTTATAAGATGGTTGTACTTCATATCAATAAATTTAAGAAAAGTTGCAACCATATCATCAGCTGAAGGATTTAGCATTCAAACCTATAAAACTCAATGCACATTTGGGAATTTCATTATAAGGTTTCCAAGATTCTCGAAGGCATGAAAAAAAAAAACAAAGCGTTCTTTTGGATATCGTGGTTCACGAACTTGCAGTGCGTGGTTTCTAGATATGTCCATCAAATAGCATACAAGAAAACACACAAACATTTAGAGTGTGTGAAAATCAAAGGGCAAAAAATACCAAAATCGCAGGAATTTAATCAGAAGCGACCAATTTTAGCCCCTGATAACATGTGACCATCCAAGCATAAAGATTTAAAATTCGGAGCGTGTAACGATGCAAGTTGGCATATTAAAATAAATGAAATTTAACTTTACCTTATTTTGCCAAGCCGAGCATGTAAAAATGATTATAATCCATAGCCGACGGCTCTTTCTACAAAATGGAAAAAATTCAGGAGGCACTTATGGATGTGGAGTGAGATTCTTGAGGCCAAGAATCTGCTGTTAAAAATGGCAATTATTTCTACAAGTATGACAATCAATCAGTGTGGAGTGTAACTCTTTGTTTTTTTTATTATTTTTAAATTATTTTTTTATGATAATTGTATTTTAAATTACATAAACTTTTTCAATACCCAATAAAGAAATAAAAGAGATTATTTATAAAAAGTAAAAATAAAATAAAAAATTAGATTTTGGTTTTTTTGGACTTAACTGAACATGTTAATGGCCCAAAAGCTAGAGGTATATGGTAGGAGTGAGAGTCTGCCCCTTTAAGGATCACGAGTGGAATATTCCACCTGGCGTGGTTTTCTTTCAATAACAGTGATTTTCTTTCAATACGGTGGTTTTCCTTCGATAAAGGTAATGAGTCAACCTAGTGGTTATCCTCGTAACTAGTTTGACAACAAAATTATAATAAATTTTCCCACATGCAATTTTTTTTTTTTTTTCAAAAACATTATAATGTTTAATCATTTTTTTTTTCTACAAATATAAACTTCCCTTTATCTTTAGACTCTCATATAACATAGTTTTATGTAGACTTCCTTTATAAACCCTCATATCTATCTCCAATCCAACTTGAGTTAATATAGAGAACTCATTGGTTCTTAGTATTGTAATATTTTATATCAAATTGATAAGTATCCTTGCTAGAATGAGCATTCCTCTCTATAGCTTTCAACCCTCTAAGTGGTTGATCTTGATCTTGCATCCATGGATATAGAGATCACACTAACAATCAATAAGATTTTAGGTCAACTATGAGTCTATGAGTCTAAATAACAAGGCTACTAAAAAGATGTCACTTTCATAGAATAACAATTTTTAATTTTCTTTACTTTCCAATGATTTATTGTTCAACTAATAATAAGGCTACTAAAAATATGTCACTTTCACAGAATAAAAAATAGAATAACATTTTTTAATTGTCTTTACTTTCCAATAATAATTTGTAGCACATCGTTTAAAATGCTTTATCATGAACTTTTATAATAAATTCAATACATATTTAAATTGAGGAATAAAGATACCATCATTCATTTGTAGAATTTAAATGACCAAAAAATACATTATACCAAGATCAATTATACCAAAATCAATTATATCATATCAATACCAAGATCAATTATACCAAAATCAATTATATCAAATCAATTATATGAAATGTATCTCCTTATTATTTTTTTAAAATAAAATTAAATAAATATATGTGTAGTAATGAGTAAGTTAATATACAAGTTTTCACCATATATATAAGATAGATAATATAATGAGAATCATGGTATTTTGAAAGAATATGGAAAAAACACAATTAATGTTCTCATATCATGTATTTGAGCTTGTTTCAAACCATAAAACGACATCTTTAATCAACAACAAGAATGTTTTTTTTTCAACTCCTAGGATTTTACTTCCTACAAATCTCTTCAATCTGACCATCATATAGCAAATAATGTTTTACATCTCTTTGATGTGCCTCCTATCCCAAAAAAGTAATGAAAAGAAAAATAGTGGAAGATAGTTCATATTTGTAACAGTGGCACCCATTTTTGTGTGGTTGATAGCTTCTTGTTGGAATAAAACAATTTCTACCAATGTAGTCTTATGCCTTTCAGTAAAACCTCCATATTTGAACTTGATCTGGTACGTGCAGGAATATTTGACCACATTTTTTCCTTTCACTAAAAAACTAAATCTTATGTTTAATTTTTCATAAAAAAAAATAGTACACATTAGTCATATCATTCTCCCATTTAGGTAGACCATTTGTACATGAATATTTTTGAGATCTCACAACACTAGAACAAGTGCCATTATAGCAACACTAAAATATTGTTTTAATTTTTTTTTTCTTTTAGCCATTTAAATCTCTTCCACTTCTATTAGTACCAGCAGTTTCAATTGTCTAAGTTACACATCTCAGTAGATATATCTCTCTTGTCAAAGGAGTTCTTATACCAATATCATCAAAAAAACATAAGGGTCACAAAGATGGCAAACAACGCTGCTATGAAGGTAAATTACAAGTCATATCTAATAAAAGAGAATGGGTAACGGTGTTGTCTAATAGTTAATTAATCTGGAATCCGCACAATTTCCAATGGATCCTCAGTATTGTAGTCTAGGGATTACGTGATAAAAGTATTCTAGAGTAATTTCATTAATTAACTATAATGTATGAGCAATTACTATATATACATGCATACATAGAAGGAGGATTAAGAGAAGTGTAACTAGGAAATCAACTATATTTAAGAATAGTCAATAGCTTAATTTCTCTATATTA
>APFE030512350.1:33692-47500 GCA_000404065.3 Pinus taeda
TGAATTTAGGAAATGATTGAGTAATATCAGATTTTGTAACTTCTCATTAAGAAGTTGGAAAGAGGTAGGTGTCGATAAGAAAATACAGAAAAACCCTAACTGTCTCCCCTAACTGAAAACACCTCAAGAAAAAGAGCATGGGGGGAGGAAAAAACCGTGCTAAAAGGTCAGATGGTAAAGGGGGGGGGGAAATGCTAAGTCTGGTGAGGACCAGATAGCATTGAAATGAAGTGAAACTTGCAGTAGATTGTGGTCTCACAAGTAGGCTTGGGGGGGACTTGGTTGCGAAGACGAGTCTCATGGATGGGAGGAAGACATGAAAAGAATAAAAGGTGACAGAATTCTGAGAACCCATTGCTCAGGAAATACAGGTATGCAGAAGCTTTGACAAATTCACTATGCAAAGAGCCATTGTGTTTGCTAAAAATGAGAATGTTGTAGAGGAAGTAGACTTCCATTTATAAATTAATTGGTATAGCTGGTAGTAGAGTTATGTGAGTTGTTATTTTATGTAAATGGAAAACCTTTATGCAGAAGGTCTTTACCTTCGGAACCTGTTAAAAATTGTACAATGTAAATAACCCTATTTGTGTGAACCTTATCACGGTAGAGAAAGATTAATCAAGCCAAACAGGCTAGCTGTGCAAGATGACCCAAATGAAATAACAATGTCTGTGCAGATAGAAAATCCATAAGGAAATTTCTTGTGCTTATATGTTGCATACACATACTTAACTTTAGAGTTCCATGGAAATGGATCAAGTATAAAAAAATAACTTAAGAGTATTCTGTATGGGAGCAAACCTTCTATTGTGACTAGAGCATTCTAAGATAACCTGGGCATAATCGGAGTGACTGAGAACCTCCTAATTAACTTAAGAATAGTCTGTGTAAAAGAGTGCTGATATAATTTAGGAAACCATGTAAAATTGAAACCCTGTGTAGAACGTAGCTACATAAAAACCAGAAAAAATTATCTAAGAAAATGTAGCAAAATGTAATCTCTGTGCACTGTAATGGTGCCTAACTCTGTGACCGCCAAGGCAGCATTATTGCAGGCAGAGGCCGCCAATCTGGTTATAGAGCCTCTTGGATAAATAACCCCTTAAAGAGGAAAGGTAAAACCCTAGGTAGAACCGTAAGGATAACATTACTGCACTTATGCTTAGAAACTGGAGGTTCCAAGATCACGGCCATTGCATAATCGACCTATTAGTTTATTTCTTTACTGCTAAGTGATAAATAAACAAATTCTTTCAACCCAAAATCAAGCACAGGATTACCACAATGAAGATAGTCATGCACATTTAAATAAACAACAACGCAAACATAACATCCTTTCTCATGAGGTATGGTATAAACATCCAAAAATAAAAGTATCATTAACAGATAGAAATAGTTTCAGATCTTTAAACACATTGTTCCATAAAGTCGGTTCAGACAAAAGGAGAATAGCTAAACCATAATCATAATGTAGTAGACAACTAGAGATATATCGCAAGGTAGGTTGAACGTACATACATATTACAAAAAACTGAAAGTTGCAGTGTTCTCAGCATAATAAAAACCAGAGACCTCTGCTTTACAGAGTACAGGACATAATTTGGGTGATTTGATACAGGGTCAAGGCCTTTGCTCGCTTTGGACTGTCTGAGCTAACAATAATTATAGCGACACCATTGAGAAAGGAAAAACCCTCCACTAAGTGACCAGAAAGCCGAAGCTCCAACAAAGGAATCTCCATGCAGTCCCAGGTCAAAGATAAGAAATTTATTCCTGGAATAATAGAAGAACAAAACCACAGCTCAAACTCAAGAACCCTTCTCTTCACAGAACAAGATAGCCAGTGACTGCTAAGGACTTACCCAAAAATATGTCGAATTCCAAGCCAGGTGGGAAGCCATCCCACATTCATAGCAGATAGAGTATCGCGGGTTCATCACCACCCAACCTCAAAACGGTTTTGAGTAATAGCATTAGGAAAACTAGACAGGAATAAATATAAAGTTAAAAAAACGAGGAAGCTACATAACAATATTATCTCACCTGGCAATGGGTAGGAAATTCATGAAAACCGTAGGCAAAAACCCTTTGTTCGCCATTGCAACATGCTATGTGTACCATGCAAACAAACCATCAGAAGAAGCTACCCACAGGTGGAGCAGGGAAGTGGAGTAGAGCGCCAAGGCAAAAGGTAGCAATTGAATCCCAAAACCCTGCATGAGAGCCTGAAAAGCCTCCCAAAGCATCTCCAGCCATGCAATCAACAAACCCATGACTACCACCATTGATTGAGGCAGAGAATCCTAAGGAAAACTGACTCAACGACACTATCATTTAAACCGACAGCGCACTCGTGTGGTATAAACCTTGTTTATGTAATTCTGGAATACGGATAACGTTAATTATATGTAATTAACATGGACGGATAATGGTTCAATTAAATAAAAGAAATTCAATATAGTTTTCTTATATTTTTTTTATTTGCAAAAGGAGTTGTGACATGTGGTATCAGAGCCAAAGTTGGAAAATTGTGACCTTTGGCAAATGAACCGTAAAATAGCTATTGTTTTCTTGGAATCCTAACTGTTGTTGATTTAATAATTTTCTAATTACATAGGAACCGGATAACCGTAATATATAAGAGGAGCAGGTGGGGTGCCACAGAGGAACATGGCTAGCCTATGGCCTGCGACATTTCCGGAAAATAACCTTGAAATATGGGTGCAGTTGGGAGAGGAAGCTCGCAGTACAAATCTTGCAATACTGGAAATAGTTCAGGAATTAAAGAGTCAGATGGCCCATCTACGGGAGGAAAAAGCAAGATTAACCATGGAACCAGAAAAAATTATGAAAATCTTGTTTGATAAGTAGAATCAGCATTAGACCATTCCCAGCCCTGAACAGGAATGAATGTTTGAAGAACAAGATGATCATACAGAGCATGAAGGAACAGGTGGTGGGGAAGAGAATCGAGAGGAGAAGTTAGATAATGCTTCAGGGCACCCAACATTAAAAAGATAGTGGATAGAACTGCAAGGGGAGTTTCGGAAGATAAAACCACCAAACTTCGATGGAGAGTTGGAAGAAGCAGTGGAAGCCTAGCTTATTAACATGAACAAATACTTCCAATTATATGAGTAAGATCATAATCTAAAATCCTGGTTGGCTATCTTTCAAATGCATGGAAAGGCCACTTTGTGGTGGGAGGAGGTCAAGATTGTACATGCGGTGAGTGAGCAAAGTATAACTTGGGAAACGTTCTAGAAATATTTCAAGGAGATATATATGACAGAATGATTTTACGATGAGAAAGCGAAGGAATTTCACGACCTGCGGCTTGGACAACAAACCATGGATGAGTATATCACTTGATTTACCTCTTTGCTACAATATGTACCCTACATACGCGAGGAAAATGCTAAGGTATAGCGGTTTGTCAGTAGTTTACCCGTGGCGATTAGGGAAGGAATAGAGTTTGATAACCTAAAAATAATGGACGATGTTATATGAAAGGCTAGGATATGCTTCCAGCAAAGCAAACATAAAGGTGAAATTTTTGGCAGGAAATGGATAGACAAGAAAAGTAGTAAGATTGCACTAAGCAATAAAGGAAATCGGGGCAGCGGTGGCAAAGGGTTTCCCAAGGGGAAAAATAACAGAAATCTACCTAAAAATTAGATTAGAATTAAGCCACCCTGTGAATTGAGAATCAACAAGCAAGCTGGTAGACTCGATTATGAGGGAATAGTAAGGCCTCCAGTTCAATGTTGGGGGTGTGGGGGACCACATTACATCAAAAATTGTCCTCATCGAAAAGGCATTGATCAAGTGTCACAAATCCATGAAGCATCAACTGTAGACGATGTAGCCTAGAGCATTCCAAATATTAATGCTTCTTTCGAAGATCATGAGGCAAATTACCAGCCGACTATGGTGGAATTGGAAGGTAACATTTTTAATCATAACGTACCTGTTTTAATTGATCCTGGAGCTACATTAAGTTATGTTAGTCCTAAGGTTGTGGAACAGTGTAAATTACAACGTTTCAAGTTCAAAAACCCCTAGCTAGTACAACTGGCAACAGGGGCAAGGAGACAAGTGCTGGCCAAGATTAATAACTGCCCTTTGGAAATAGCAGGATAGTCTTTAATGGCAGATCTGAACATACTACCCCTTGGATCATATGACGTGTTGATAGGCATGGATTGGCTAGAAAAGCACTGGTCCATTATAAACTATAAGATAAAAACTATTTACTACAAGAATGAGCTAAGAAAAGCGCAGGAGATGCAAGGCATCCTAAGGCCCGTACAGATTTGACCGATAACAGCTTCTCAACTGGCAAAGTGTATCAGGAATGGTTGTCAGATTTATGCAATTTAGGTTGGTTATGCCAACTCAAAAGAAAAGATAGCCACCCTAGAAAATATTTCAGTTGTGCAAGAATTTGCAGATGTGTTCCTGAAGGAGATACCCGGATTGCCACCCAAAAGGGACATAGATTTTACTATTGAATTGATGCCAGGGGCAGCTCCGGTGTCCCGAACCCCTTATCGTATGAGCACACCAGAACTTACAGAACTGAAAATGCAACTATAGGAATTGCTAGACAAAAATTACATCTGCCCCAGTGTGTCGCCTTGGGGAGCCCCTGTGTTGTTCATCAAAAATAAGGATGGAACCCTTCGGATGTGCATGGACTATCAACAACTAAATAAGTTAACAATTAAGAACAAGTACTCATTGGCCCAAATTGACGAACTATTTGACCAGGTAAAAGGGGCAACTCTGTTTTCAAAAATTGATTTATGATTTGGATATCATTAGATTTGGATCAAAGAGGAGGATATAGCCAACACTGCTTTTAGGAACCACTATGGACACTATGAGTTTGTGGTACTACCCTTTGGGTTAACCGATGCTCCTTTGACTTTCATGTGTTTGATGAACAACATATTTCATCAGTATTTAGATAAGTTTGTTTTAATATTATTGATGATATACTAGTGTATTCTCGAAATATTGAGGAGCATAAGGAACATCTCAGATTGGTGATGCAAACCCTCCAAAACCATCAATTATATGCCAAGTACAACATGTGTGGCTTCTTTAAGGAACAAATTCAGTACTTATGACATATCATCACTAAGGATGGAATCGCGGTGGACCCTGAGAAGATAAAGACCATAATGGAATGGCCAGTACCGAAGGACGTAGCAGATATAAGATATTTTATGGGGTTAGCGGGTTATTACAAACAATTCATTGAAGGATTCTCTAGGGTGGCCTATCCTATCACCTCCTTACAAAAGAAAGGGAAAACCTTTAAATGGACAGTAGAATGTCAGAAAATTTTTGAACAGCTCAAGCATCTGCTCACCAAAACACCAATATTAAGCATAACAGACCCAAGTAAGGACTATGTGGTGTGCACAGATGTGAGTAAGGAAGTGGTAGGAGGGGTACTGATGTAAGAAGGTAAGGAAATCACCTATGAATTCAGAAAATTAAAGGAAAATGAGCAGAAATATTCCACTTACGATCTAGAGTTAGCAGTTGTTATTCACGCCTTAAAGATGTGGCACCACTACCTGATGGGTAAAAAGTTTCTTTTAATGATGAATCATCACAACTTGACTAGTTATTTTAGCCAACCTACCCTAAATGCTAGATAGGCATGGTGGGTAGACTTTCTAAGTGGTTTTTATTTCGAGATTAAGCATCTGAAAGGGAAAGAAAAACCAGGTAGCGGACGCTTTATGCCAGAAGGTGCAGTGTCTCTATGAAATTTCCAACAGTGAGGGGCATACTACCTTTGATGAAATGATTAAAAAGGCAGCGGAACAAGATTCAAAACATCAGCAAATAGGACAACAAGCTCAAAATTTAATAAGCAACGAAAATCAGCAAGGTTACACTATGGATGTTGCTGGCATGCTGAAATATAAAAACAGATTGTATGTGCTTGATCAAAATGACCTTAAACGCTTGATTTTAGACAAATTTCATAGAAGTCCTTATGCAGGACATCTGGGGTATCAGAAGTTGATTACTGCACTCCGGAAAGAGTATTATTGGCCACGCATGAGAAAATATGTAGTAGAATACTTGGCGCATTGCTTAGAATGCCAGCAAATTATGGCAGAACACCAGCACGTTGCTAAGTTGTTGCAACCACTACTAATTCCGAAGTGGAAATGGGAAACCATTTCTATGGATTTCATAACAGATTTACCCAGATCAAAAAGTTCCATCATGGTGGTGGTGGGCAAATTAAGAAAATCAACTCATTTTATACCAGTGCAATCCACTTACAAAGCGGTATAGATTGCCCATATTTTTATGCTGAATATTTTCAGACTGCATGGGTTACCAAAAACAATAATTTCTAACCGCGATGTGAACTTTACCTCAGCCTTTTGGAAAACTCTGTTTGAGGGGTTAGGAACTCAGTTAAACTTTAGCACTGCCTATCATCCTCAAACAGTCAAACCAACCGAACGAGTAAATAAAGTGGTAGAAGATATGCTGAGGTCATATGTGATGCAACAACCATCTAGGTGGGAGGACTATTTGCATTTGGTTGAGATTGCGTATAACAATAGTTATCATACTTCCTTACGGATGGGTCTGTTCGAAGTTTTGTATGGATGGAAGTGTCGCACACCCTCCAGTTGGGGGGGACTAGAGAACAAGCTAATGTTGGGACTCGAAATGTTAAAAGAGATGGAGGAAACGGTCAAGAAGGTGCAATCCAATTTCAAGGCAACCTAAGATAGGAAAAAAAAATTCGTTGATAGAAAGAGGAATTTTAAGGAGTATCAAGTGGGGGAACATGTGTATGTAAGGATTCAGGCAAAAAGGAGTATGTTACAGTGGAGTGGGTGCACCAAGCTAGTACCCTGGTTTTGTGGATCATTTAAGGTCTTCGCAAGAGTTGGGCGAGTGGTGTACCAGATTGCCCTACCAAGTCATATCCGGGTCCACAATGTCTTTCATGTGTAAGTATTAAAAAAATATGTTTATGATCCTAGGCACATAGTCAGTTGGCACAATGTACAGGTAAAGAAGAATTTTAAGTAGTCTTGTTCATTAAGATGATAAAGACAAAACTAAATTTAACTCTATTGTTTCAAGTCGAAACGGAAGAAGAATTCATGGTCGAGCCGCTGAGTATACTCGAGCAGAGAAAAGTAATGCTGCGGAAACGAGTCATCACCTAGGTCAAAGTGCAGTGGCAACACTTTGGGCCGGATGAGGCCACCTTGGAGGATGAACAGGTAATGAAAGAAGCTTATCCAAAGTTGTTTTAGGTTGAGAAACATTGGGACGATGTTTGATTTCAGGGGGGAAGATGTAATGTCCCTGGTAAAGTTGTAAATATTTTATTTACCACTGTAAGGAAAATAGCTGGACAATATTGTTATTTTTTGTTTAAGATTATAACATTGTTAATTTTTAATTTAGGAAATGATTGAGTAATATCAGATTTTGTAACTTCTCATTAAGAAATTGGAAAGAGGCAGTTTTTGATAAGAAAATAAAGAAAAACCCTAACCGCCTCCCCTAATTGAAAACACCTCAAGGAAAAGAGGGTGGGGGAAGGAAAAAACCGTGCTGAAGGTCAGACGGTAATGTGGGGGGAATGCTAAGTCTAGTGAGGACCGGTTAGCATTGGCACGAAGTGCGAAACTTGCAGTAGACTGTGGTCTCGCAAGCAAGCTTGGGGGGGGGGGAGACTTGGTCGCGAAGACGTGTCTCATGGATGGGAGGAAGACAGGTAAAGAATAAAAGGTGACAGAATTCTGAGAACCCATTGCTCAGGAAATACAGGTATGCAGAAGCTTTGACAAATTCACTATGCAAGGACCTATTGTGTTTGCTAAAAATGAGAATGTTGTAGAGGAAGTAGACTTCCATTTATAAATTAATTGGTATAGCTAGTAGTAGAGTTATGTGAGTTGTTATTTTATGTAAATGGAAAACCTTTATGTAGAAGGTCTTTACCTCCAGAACCTGTTAAAAACTGTACAATGTAAATAACCCTATTTGTGTGAACCTTTTCACGGTAGAGAAAGATTAATCAAGCCAAACAGGCTAGCTGTGCAGATTACCCAAATGAAATAACAGTGTCTGTGCAGATAGAAAAATCATAAGGAAAATTCTTGTGCTTAGAGGTTGCATACACATACTTAACTTTAGAGTTCCATGGAAATGGATCAAGTATAAAAAAATAGCTTAAGAGTATTCTGTGTGGGAGCAAACCTCCGATTGTGACCAGAGCATTCTAAGATAACCTGGGCATAATTGGAGTGACTAAGAACCTCCTAGTTAAGTTAAGAATAATCTATGTAAAAGAGTGCTAATATAGCTTAGGAAACCATGTAAAATTGAGACCCTGTGTGGAATGCAGCTACATAAAAACCGGAAAAGTTATCTAAGAAAATGTAGGAAAATGTAATCTCTATGCACTATAATGGTGCTTGAGACTGTGAGCGCCAAGGCAGCATTATTGCAGGCAAAGGCTGCCAATCCGGTTATAGATCCTCTTGGAGAAATAACCCCTTAAAAAGGAAAGATAAAACCCTAGGTAGAACCATAAGGATAACATTACTGCACTTATGCTTAGAATCTAGAGGTTCCAGAATCATGGCCATTGCATAATCGACCTGTTAGTTTAATTCTTTACTGCTAAGTGATAAATAAACAAATTCTTTGAAGCCAAAACCAAGCACAGGGTTACCTCAATGAATATTTCCATGCACATTTAAATAAATAGCAATGCAAACATAACATCCTTTCTCATGAGGTATGGTATAAGCATCCAGAAATAAAAATATCATTAATAGATAGAAATAGTTTTAGTGCTTTAAACATATTGTTCCATAAAGTCGTTTCAGACAAAAGGAGAATAGATAAACCATAATCATAACGTAGCAGACAACTAGAGATATATTGCGATGTAGGTCTAACATACAGACATATTACAAAAAACTGAAAGCCACAGTGTTGTCGGCATAATAACAACCAGAGACCTATGCTTTACAAAGAACAGGACATAATCTAAGTGATTTGATACAGGGCCGAGGCCTTTGGTCGCCCTGGACTGTCTGAGCTAACGACAATTAAAACTACGACATTGAGAAAAGAAAACCCCTCCACCAAGTGATAAGAAAGCCAGCTAGAAGCTCCAACAAAGGAATTTCCATGCAGTCCCAAGTTGGAGATAAGAAATTTATTCCTGGAATAATAAAAGAATAGAACCACAGCTCAAACTGAAGAACACTTCTCTTCACAGAAAAAGATATCCAGTGACTACTAAGGACTTACCCGGAAATATGTCGAATGCCAAGCCAGGTAGGAAGCTATCCCATCTTCATAGCAGATAGAGTATCATGGGTTCATCACCACCCAACCTGCAAAGGGCTTGGAGTAATAGCATTAGGAAAACTAGACATGAACAAATATAAAGTTAACAAAATGAGGAAGCTACATAATAATCATCTCTTACCTATAAACGGGTAGGAGATTCATGAAAACTATAGGCAGAAATCCCTTGTTTGCCACTGCAACATGCTGTGTGTACCATGCACACAAACCATCAGAACAAGCTACCCACAGGTAGAGCAGGGAAGCAGAGTAGAGAACCAAGGCAAATGGTAGCAAATGAATCCCAAAACCCTGCATGAGAGCTTGAAAAGCCACCCAAAACACCTCCATTCATGCGATTAGCAAACCCATGACTACTACCGTTGATTGAGATGGAGAATCCCAAGGAAAACTGACTCAGCTGCACTATGATTTAAACCGACACTGCACTCATATGGTATAAACCTTGTTTATGTAATTCTGGAATATGGATAAGGTTAATTATATGTAATTAACATGTATGGATAATGGTTCAATTAAATAAAAAAACAAAATCGATATAGTTTTCTTGTTTTATTTTTTTTATTTGCAAATGGAGTTGTGACAATTTCAAATGAAATACACAACTAAATCCTCATCAATACAGATGGAAATATGATTATGTTAAATATTTTTTTAAAAAATACAACATAGAGATGTAAATAAAAATATGAATATATTAAATGTGAAGTTCTAAATAAAAATAAAAAGTAATTTCACATGTATCAGTTAGAACAACTAAAACAACAGAATAATCACAGGAATCATGTTGCCGATATTAACTTCACAAGTTGTAATTTTCTAAATATTTGATATTTGAGTAAAGACAATAATTACAAGGGGTTTTTAAGATTTGATTAGAATGAATATTAAAATGTGTTTATATAAGGAAATGAGAGAAAATTACACTCAAATTTTGTTTCAATTTTATTAATTCTTTATTTTTTAAATTGTTTTCTACTAACTTAATTATATTCATTGAAATGGAAGTTTTATTGTATAGTCCTTGGAGGGTGAAAGGAAAAAAAAATAGAGAAAAGAAGAAAATAGTGTGGCATAAAGCGAAGGCGAACTTCTAGGGTTTCAGCAAGTTGTAGACAATGTTCCCTATGGAGGGTCGCAGAGGAGGGAGAGCCACTCCATCCTTCAAGGAGGCCGTTGCAAGTAGAGGTAAGAAACCTCTATAAAATGCTAGAGGTACTTTAGACGAAGGGGAAAGAAATATAGAAGAGGAAACAATAGAAGACAAGAATAAGGAAATCAATGGCACAAAGGACAAGGAGGCATAAGACAAAAAACAAGGTACTAAAGACAAGAAACAAAAGGGACCCTTCAAAGCCAAAGCTGAGTTCACACCTAGAGTTATTTTAAACGACTGTGCTCTGCAGGCATACAGGGACCTCATGCGAACTTATTCTATTATCTATAAGTTCATGGGACTATGGATCACTGAAAAAGCATTACAAACATGGATCAAATATCACTGGAAACTGAAACAAAGCATTGACCTTCATCTTGGGTCAAAGGGATTCTTCACTGTGGTGTTCATGAATATTGAAGAAAAGGACAAAGTATTTCAAGGAGGACCCTACTTCTATCCAGCAGCAGGACTCTACATGAGGCCATCGATGATGAATTTTGTCCTGGAACGTGAGACTTTTACTTCCGTACTGGTCTGGATAAGACTCTATTCTTTACCTCTTGATTACTGACAAAATGAATCATTAATAGCCATAGGCAATAAATTAGGTCGTTTTGTCAAAGCTTCTGAAGCCACAAGAAGAGGGAAATACACTTCCTTCGCTAGGATATGTATGGAAATGGATCTATCAGGAGCTCTACCAGATGAAGTGATCCTGGAATTTTTTGATGAAGAATGGGTGCAAACAGTAGACTATGAGCATATTCCATTTAGATGTCATAGATGTCATGAACATGGGCATCTATTTAGAGACTGTCCACTTGGTAAAGTGGTAAATAATAGCAAGGCTAACACAGTGAAGGAAACAGATAGCTACTAGAAAGTGGTAAATCGAGGAAAAGGTGGCAAGAGAGGACCAAAGCAACATCCAGGTGAAGGGCTAAAGGCCAGTCAAAACAAGTTCCAAGTTCTTGAGGAAAACGAAGAGATCACAAAGGAAGATCAAGCAATGGAAGGAAATCATGGGGAAAGGGAAAAAGAAGTAGAATGTAACCAAACTTAGGAAACTGATTATTAGAAAGAAACCATGATGAGTGATACAGAACTTGAGATGGATAAGGAGATGAGCTAGAGTGAAATGGACCTGGAGGACCATGAGCTACAGGAGATCCTTGATAAAGAAAACCTAGATCTGGAAGGGTTCTTAATTCAGGGAGCCACGGGAGGAGTGGATTCGGTACCTCAAGAAGAGCTCAATAGAATACAACAGTTGTTTTTATGGAAAACAAAAGCTAATGAGATGGAGAAAGGAAAACGTATAGATAAGCAGGATAATAGAGGGGTGAAGATGATGAAAACAACTCCGGGACTAGCAACAAGAAACCCAGGTAAGAAAAGAGGGAGGAAAAAGCAGAATGAACTCTTGATGGAATGTGGCAAGCTAATGATAAACTTAGGTAAGATGAAAGATCTAGCCAGCGACTCCTTTACAAATATTTAATCATGAAGTTTATATCTTGGAATATCTTAGGTCTAGGGAGTAAGAGAAAGTAGAGAGTTCTTAGTAATAGGATGAAACAAGAAATGCTGGATATTGTCTTTATCCAAGAAATGAAATGTTCCATTTAAAAATTAAGACAAATCCATAGTAAATGGCTCAGTAGATTTGAGTTTCTAGAGGTAAAAGAAGAGGATTCAGCGGGGGGGATTCTCACTCTTTGGAACCCTCTAAAAATCAGCATAATAGACGTTGAAGCTACCAGGAACTATCTATCAGTGGTTATTCAACCTCTAGGATACAGGTACAACTATCTGGTCACAAATGTTTATTGCCCTTAAAGAATAGATGACAAACTAAAGTTTCTAAACTCATTGGTGGATCTCAAAGACAGACATGCAGGAATACCTTGGATCATGGGAGGGGATTTCAACATGATCAAATCTCTTACGGAGAAAAAAGGAGGAATCAGAATTCTAAGTAAAGACTATTTAGAGTTTCAAACCTTTATAAACAATATGAACCTTGTATATACTGAAACGAATACATGCCTCTTTACTTGGAATAATAAAAGAGGATTGGAGTCTCACGTAGCTTCAAAGTTAGACATATTTCATGATCTCTAAGGATTTGATGCTAACAAATAAGGAAAAAAATAACAGAAGTTCTCCCCTTTGGAGGCTCAGATCATTGGCCAATTTAACTGGATATCAAAGGTATGGGCATTCTCAGAAATAGACCTTTCAGATTTGAAAATATCTGGCTCCCTCATCCATATTTCTTCAACAATATTAAAGAATGGTGGTTAGAAGATTTACAGATTAAGCGTACAAGAATGTTTCTTCTTCATAAAAGATTAAATCATATCAAACTCAGACTAAATGACTGGAACAGAAAGGATTTTGACAATATTTTTGTGGAGAAAAAATCTGTTGAAAACAAAATGAAGGTTCTCAACCAAGCTCTGATCAAAGATTGATTTGATAGATTCAAAAGTAACCAAGTGGATAAATATCATCAAGAATGGGATAATCTGTCTAAACAAGAGGAAATCTTTTGGAGACAAAAGTCTAGAGTTCAATCGTTAAAAGAAGGGGAGCATAACATGAAATTTTTTCACAGGTCCACCATGGCGAATAGAACGCACAATAGGATATCTTCAATTATGGACGTAGAAGGTAATCTTCTCACCTCCCATGAGAATATTGAATATGTGTTAGTTCAGCATTTCCGAAGCATTACTCAGGAAAGCAATGCAAATAGATAACGATCCATCAGTGAGATAACTAAAAACATACCAAAGATGGTTTCCAGAGAGGACAATTTCAATCTAAATAGGCTAGTTTCTCAAAAGGAGGTAGATGATGTCCTTAAGGAAATGCAAAATGGAAAAGCACCAGGCCTGGACGGTTTTAATGTGGATTTTTTAAAGTAACAATGTAAACTTTGAAACGGGAACTATAAACACAAAACGGGAACTCTGGCCAAAAAATGCCAAAAAAACATCAAAAACAGTGCTAAAAACGAAAAGTGTGTATACTGGAACAATGGTTTTTTTTTTTTAGGGCTAATTTTGAACATGTTTTAAAAATGGCAATGAAAACAAAATTTTCATGCAAAATATAGCTTGAAAAAGAAAAAGCGATTATACTGGAACGATGATTTTTTTTTAGGGTCAATCTTCAAAATTTAAAAAAAATGCTAGTAAAATGATCTAACAACATAAAAGTGTCTCATAACTTCTCATTTAACACCATA
>APFE030512355.1:0-10949 GCA_000404065.3 Pinus taeda
AAAGTAGGGTAAATTAAGATCACGACCAAGAAAAGCCATCAATAGTTTGATGTGATACAAAAACTCTACGACATATTGAACCTTAGAAGTTATATAATGATATATGTAATATAATATATCTCTCCATTATTGTTTGAGATAGTTTAAAGGGACACTTTTTACAAAGTAAATCTTGTAAATTTATGCAAGAACGAAATCAAATACATATTTAAATAGAAATGGAAAGATACAATGAAAAATGAATTTCAATTAATTAATAATAAATACTAAAAATAGTGGTTTTATATAGGGTAAAAGAATAATAATATAAGGGATACACTAGAATTATATGGACCTAACACATTATGAGAAATCAAATATCTCTAGCACAAAAGTTCTTGGATACTGTTAAACAGACATGGACAGCCAAACAATAGGAAAGATAAAGCATGCGATACATTTTATTAACAATTTGATATACATTTATAGTACATTTGGTGACCGTTGGGATTCACATCCCAAGGTCCCTTGGACTACTTTGTCCATTCGGCTTCCACGCTAACCCTTTAGGATTAGGTGTCCAACAAAATCTATGCCTGAATTATGGAGTCTATCGTTCGTTTTTTTTGTTTTTCCATTAGTGAGAATTATGCATGCTCGTTCTTGTTTTCTCGATGAGGAGCTGGGTTCTGCCCGGGGCAGTTCCACGACTAAGCCCTAACTGGGTTACGCTCGGCTCCTGGCTATTATTGTATTGTGTTTCAAAATCCGAGGGTTATCCCTACGGTGAACATCTATGTAAAGCTCTTAATGTTATAACTGATATTCACATCTACCGCGGCTGGATACTGGAATGTATTCCTGTCCTTAATCAGGTTTTTATTATTCATTAAATAGATCTAAGGACTGTTGGATTTCTATGGATATCTTGGTCTGAACTTTTTAGTTTTTCCGTGGCTTACTGTGAATTTTTAATACACTCTTTCTGTTCAATTTTTCCTTGTAAGGATTCGATGGAGATAGCCGTCTCCAAGTTTGCTTGCTGTTATTTCTATTTTCTTGAATGAATGAGGGTTGTTGACTTCAAAGTTGGAAAACTCTCGTCGGCAATACCCTACCCTAACCACACAGACTATAGCCTTCTGTTTACAAAGTGGTTTCGTGGTTATATGAAACGTCTAAAGCGGGGTTAGGGCATGTCGGAGGCATGAACGCTAACCCTTTTGAGCCAACGACTCTAAGGTCATTTCATTTCTCGAGTTGCTCCACTGGGAACCATATTATCAAGGAAATGCCTTACGGCCATTGCTCAGAAGTTTAGTTCAACGTATGCATGATTTTACCAGTTCTTATCGCCATGTTGCTGCTTTCTTTATTTCTTTAATAGTAACTATGGAAGTTTGCATACATAAAGAGATATATATATATTGTTTTCGATTAACTTTCGTATATTGAAGCAAATGTTACACGACATCCTGTTTTATTCAACTGTTACTTATTTTGTGATGATGCATTCATAAGAGAATCTGGCAGTCTGATGTAAATCTTGTTTTTTTTTTATGTTTACACAGGGATTCCATTTTAATGATTAAAGAATTTACAACTATCATGTTGTTTATTGCCTGAATTACTTCAGAAATTCCCCCTTAGTTTCAAACACAGTTTTCTGTCTACCATAAACTTATTTAACACTACAACGTAAAACAATCCATTGAATTCTCATTTATTCCATACCTGGTTAGAGGCAAACCTCTTTAGTGCGCTTGTCAACTTTCCGACCTTAGGAGGGTCATCCTCGACCTTCCACCCCCAAGCACTCCTGCAAGACCCTTGCTGTCTGCAAGTCTTCTGTTAATACCAGAGTTACGCTATCTGGTCCTTACCAGATGTAGCGGTTCCAGGAAGGCTTCAGCTCCCCAACATGCGCTATCTGGTCCTTACCAAACATAGCATTTTTGCTGCCAAGAGCAACTTTTTCCTTTTTCCTTGCTATCTGGTCCCTTTTTCTTTCCAGACGTAGCGTTTCTTCCTTCTATTAGAGTCTCAACCGTCTCCAGAAGGTAGTTAGGTTTCCCTTTCTTTTCCTTTTTTTTTTTGACAGATGTCATATTTTGATTTTTAATCCTCCTCTCATGAGGAAAAACTATAACCATTATCAGTTGTTCTCTTACAACCATATTCGATGGAAATCAATCAGCAATTTAATAACATAATTAATTGAAACAGTAATAACAGTTAGAGTTACTCAATTTCACCAACATAATCATAGTCAATAGTAAAATTTACTGTCTTTAATTTAAAACACTATCGATTTACCAGGGGCATTACATCTCCCCCTCCTGAAATTCAACATCGTCCTGATGTTGTTCACCCATAAACAGTTCGGGATAAGCTTCTTTCATGTTCTGCTCATCCTCCCTGATGGCCTCATCCGGTCCGAAGTGCTGCCACTGCACTTTAACCTGGATGATGGCTCGTTTCTGCAACACAACCCTTCTCCAATCTAATATGCTCACTGGTTCAACCAAGAATTCTCCTTTTGGCTCCACCTGAAACACACAATATCTCGATCAGTTTTATTCTTAACGACAATTTTAATTTGTGTTGTTCAAGGCACATTCTTTACCTGAATGTCTTGCCAACTAATTATGTGTCTAGGGTCATAAATATATTTCTTTAATACTGATACATGGAAGACGTTGTGGACCCGGATGTGGCTGGGTAGGGCTAGTTGATAAGCCACCGGCCTAATCCTTACTAAAATCTGGAAGGGTCCACAAATGCGGGGTGCCAACTTGGCGCAACCGCTCCATTGTAAAGTACTTTTCTTTGCCTGAATTCTTACATAGACATGCTCTCCTACCTGAAATTCCTTGAAATTCCTTTTCCGATCCGCGAAACTTTTTTGTCTATCTTGGGCCACTTTCAAGTTGGCCCGCACTCTTTTAACCATTTCTTCCATCTCTTTTAGCATCTCAGGTCCCAACATGAGTCTGTCTTCGGGTCCACCCCAACTGGATGGTGTACGACATTTAAGTCTGTAAAGTACTTCAAATGGGCTCATCTGTAAGGATGCATGATAACCATTGTTATATGCGAACTCCACCAAATGCAAATACTCTTCCCACCGAGTTGGTTGCTGCATCACATAGGATCTCAGCATATCTTCCACCACTTGGTTTACCCATTCAGTCTGTCCGTCGGTTTGCGGATGATATGCGGTACTAAAATTTAGTTGAGTTCCCAAACCTTCGAATAGAGTCCTCCAGAAAGCCGATGTGAACTTAACATCGCGGTCAGATATTATGGTTTTGGGCAAACCATGGAGCTTAAAAATATTTTGCAATAAGATATTTTCTATTGTGCCGCCATGTAGGTAGACTGTACCGGTATGAAGTGAGCTGATTTGCTATGTTTGTCCACTACAACCATGATGGAGTCATTACTCTTTTTGGATTTAGGTAACCCTGTGATCAAATCCATAGTAATAACCTCCCATTTCCATTCTGGTACAGGTAATGGCTGCAATAGCCCTGCAGGGTGCTGATGTTCGGCCTTAATCAGCTAACGTTCTATGCATCGCGCCAGGTAGTCCGTTACGTCCCTTTTCATCCCTGGCCAGTAACATTCTTTTCGAAAAGAGGTGATGAGCTTTTGATAACTCGGGTGTCCTGCATAGGGACTTTTATGATATTCATCTAAAACCTTTTTCTTGACTTCATCTTTATTGGGTATATATATCCTTTTCCTATAATATAATATGCCTGCTGCTTTTAGCTCATAGCCCTATTGCATTATGTGACTGGTCAAATTTTGCACTTGCTGTTTCTTTTGCTAATAAACCTGATCTTGCTCAGCAGCCCTTTCGATTTCTTCGTTGAGGGTAGACCACCCTTCACTAAAGGAAATTTCAGAAAGGCAATGCACTTTCCGGCTTAAAGCATCAGCCACCCGATTTTCTTTTCCTTTCAGGTGCTTGATCTCAAAATCGAATCCACTCAAAAAGTCCACCCACCGAGCTTGTCTAGCGTTTAAAGTTGGTTGGTTAAAGTAGCTGGTCAAGCTGTGGTTGTTTGTCATCAATAAGAATTTCTTGCCTATTAGATAATGGCGCCACATCTTTAATGCGTGCACAACAGTAGTTAATTCCAAGTCATAAGCATAATACTTATGTTCATGCTCTTTCAACTTTCTGGATTCATAAGCGATCACTTTTCCCTCCTGCATCAACACCCCTCCTACACCTTCTTTACTTGCATCGATGCAGTTGTGAGCAGATGTTTGAGCTGTTCAAAGCTTCACTGACATTTTGCAGTCCATTTAAATGTTCTTCCTTTTTTTTGTAAGGACGTGATAGGGTAAGCAACCCGTGAAAATCCTTCCACAAATCGCCTATAATATCCTGCCAGTCCCATGAAAGACCTTATATTTGCCACGTCTTTTGGTATTGGCCATTCCATTATAGTTCTGATTTTTTCGGGGTCCACTGCAATGCCCTCTCTAGTGATGATATGTCCCAGATATTGGATCTGCTCCTTATAAAAATCACATTTGCTATACTTGGCATACAACTAATGTTCCCGGAGCGTTTGCAATACAAGCCTAAGATGCTCCTCATGCTCTTTGACATTCCGGGAATATATTAGTATATCATCAATGAAAATTAACACGAACTTATCCAAATACTTATGAAATACACTATTCATCAAACACATAAATGTCGCAGGTGCATTGGTCAGCCCGAAAGGCAGCACCACAAACTCATAGTGTCTGTAACGAGTTCGAAAAGCAGTTTTGGCTACGTCCTCCTCCTTAATTATGATCTGGTGGTATCCGGATCTCAAATCAATCTTTGAAAATACCGTTGCGCCTTTCACCTGGTCAAACAGTTCATCGATGCGTGGCAGCGTGTATTTATTTTTAACTGTTAATTTATTTAGTTGCCGATAATCTATGCACATATGGAAAGTTCCGTCTTTTTTCCTGACAAACAATACAGGGGCTCCCCAGGGTGATATGCTGGGGCGAATGTACTTCTTGTCCAACAACTCTTGCAATTGCATCTTTATTTCTGTTAATTCCGGCACACTCATCCGGTATGGTGCTCGGGACACCGGGGCTGCACCGGGTACCAGTTCTATGGTGAAGTCCAAATTTCTTTTAGGTGGCAGCCCTGGTATTTCTTCAGGAAACACGTCTGGAAATTCCTGCACCACCGGTATGCCTTCCAAAGTGCTAGCTTTATCCTTTGAACTGGCATAACCCACTTGAACTGCATATACTTGACACTTTTTCCTGATGCATTTAGCCAATTGTGAAGTTGTAATTGGCCGAATCTGCATAGGCTTAAGAATACCTTGAATTTCTTGTTTATTTCCTAGTTCGTCCTGATAAGATATTGCTTTTGTTTTACAATTTATTATGGACCACCGCTTCTCCAGCCAGTCCATTCCGATCAGTACATCATATGATCCGAGAGGAAGTACGTTCAATTCTATCGTCACTGTTTGACCAGCTATCCTCAATGGACAGTTGCTGACCTTGGCCAGCACCCGCCTTTTTGGTCCAGTAGCAAGCTGGACTAGCCATGGGCTTTTAAACCTAACAGATTGCAAATTACAGTTTTCCACAATCTTGGGACTAACATAACTCAATGTAGCGCCTGGGTCAACTAAAACATAAACAGTTCGATCAAAAATCTTACCTTCGAACTCTATCATTGTCGGCTGGTAATCAGCTTGACAGTCCTAGAGAGCCGCATTTATTCTTGGTATGGACCGGGCCACATCTCCCATTGTATAGGCTTCATAAACCTGGGACACCTGATCACTACCCTTTCGATGAGGGCAGTTCTTAATATAGTGTGGTCTGCCACACCCCCAACACTGCAATAGTGGCCTAGCTATCCCCTCATTATCAACTCTGCCCGACTGCTCACTATTTTTGGAGTCATTACGTGTCTTTAATCTGAGCTGATTTCTGGACTAGTTCCTATTGCTGGGCCCCTTGGAGAATCCCTTACTGAAACTGCCACGAGCTCCCCTGACTCCCATAGTTGTTCTACTGTTCTTTTTATCTGCCCAACGCTTTCCAGCACTTTTGCCCTTTTGTTTATTCTGCTGATAGCATATTCTAGCTTTCCGCATCGCTTCATCCATGGTCTTCGGGTTATCAAATTCAATCCTTTCCTGCATTTTCTGTGGTAGACTGCTAATAAACCACTGCACTTTTGCCTTTTCCTCCCGAATATATGGTACGTAGCGGAGCAGAGATGTAAATTTAGTGATGAATTCATCCATGGTATGCTGCCCAAGTCGCAGATCATGAAATTCCCTTGCTTTTTCATCATAGAAGCGTTCAGCCAAATATTTTTCTCTGAAAAAAAATTCCCAAGTTATATCTTGCTCATTCACTCCCCGCACCATCTCAACTTCCTCCCACCATAACGTCGCTTTAGCTTGCAGCTGGAAAATAGCCAGTCGTGCCTTGAGATGGTGATCATACTCGTAAACCTGGAAATATTTGTTCATGTTAATTAACCAAGCTTCCGCAGCCTCCTCGTATTCCCCATCAAAATGCGGCGGCTTGATCTTCCGAAACTCCCCCTGCAACTCTATTTGCTCCCTTTTAGAAGTTTGATGTTCGGAGGCGTTATCAGATTTCTCTCCTCGAATCTCTTCCCTTCCTTCTGTTTCTTCATGATCAGTATGGTAACCCTGTTCCTCTGACATACGCTTTTTCTCTGGACTGGGATTTGGCTGATGCTGGTTTTTCTTATCTGATAAACTTTTCAGGATCCTTTCCTGTTCCATAGTTAATCTGGCGTTGTCCTCACGCAAACGGGCCATTTTGTTCTTTAATTCCTGGACTGTCTCCAATATCGTCAAATTGGTGTTGCGTTCCTCCTCCCCCAGCTGCACCCATATCTCAGGATTTCCCTGAGGGTAGGTGACGTTGTCTGGTTTGTCCACATTCCTATGAGGGGTGCTGCTCGTTCTCCTCATACTCTGCTGTCACCTGATTAGAAGATTAGTACATTTCAACAGGTATGGTATATAATTCATTGCTTGATAACCCCTGCTTGCTTATTAATTTTAGTTATTTATATCAGTGTCACTGCTATAGTTAACCCGAGGTCACAGAGTTGAAACTTGGCTCTGATACCACTTGTAACATACCCGTCAGATGTGAAAACAATTTTATTTTTTTTTACATTTAATCCTATAATCAGTGAAATATCTACATGGGATATTAATCACCGTAACCGTAATGTATTTGCATATGTTAAATTAAATCTCATCACAGTAATAATAGTTATGTAGTTATGGATATATACATATTGTTTATGCCTAACCCAGTTCGCGATCTTGAGGATCCTCCTACGGAACTGCGATGATATTTAATGCATTCATGGTGAGAACGTTTTAAAAAAACAAATGTCACACGCTATTTCAACACAGCCTGGGGTTATGTGTTACTAGAAACTTCCTTCGAAGTCAATTTCCGGCAACAAGCCTTGTTACGAGTTGATTTGGTTATCCACATGCCCTCCACTTGGTATATAAGTGTGCAACTTGCTGGCATCCTTGCGCCACAGTGGAGCTGGTTTAATACTCCAGCTACCCAGGCTGAGGTGGATACTTAATGCGCCTGGTACCTGGCACGCTCAACCCCCAAACGGCGGCATCCCTCTTGGGTTCCGACGCCCATCCTACGGCGGAGATGAGAGACCCTGGATCAATGATCAACAACCCTCCAAGTATGAGCAATACGGTCTAAGGTGGTCTTATTGCGGTAAGATTTTTCTTTCAGTTCATTCGCCAGGCAATTCTCAGCTCTGAAGACTTGCGTTTCCGCACAGCAGAGCCCCGCCCCCACAGATCAGATTGCGATGGAAGAAGAGCTCTGATTTCCTGGTTAGGCCACGGTAATCGCACCACCTTTTCAGATTAATTTGTTTACAATTTTTTTTTTCTTTTTTCTGCTAAGGTTTTGTTCCTTAATCAAGTTTAATGATTTCCCTGTCGCAGGTGCCGAGCTTTGGTACCGAGATCAACGTTTGGTGGGCAACCAACTCAGGTCTCCACACCCATTTCACTTCCCAGGTAAGAGGTACTCGTCACGACAATGTTTTCTTTTTTTAGTTAAAGGAATGAATCTGGAGAGTGACTAAGACCATTCTCCTTCTTGGCAGGCTGTCAAATCTATGCCTGAATTATGGAGTATATCGTTCGTTTTTTTGTTTTTCCATTAGTGAGAATTATGCATGCTCGTTCTTGTTTTCTCGATGAGGAGCTGGGTTCTACCCGGGGCAGTTCCACGACTAAGCCCTAACTGGGTTACGCCCGGCTCCTGGCTATTATTGTATTGTGTTTCAAAATCCGAGGGTTATCCCTACGGTGAACATCTATGTAAAGCTTTTAATGTTATAACTGATATTCACATCTACCGCGGCTGGATACTGGAATGTATTCCTATCCTTAATCAAGTTTTTATTATTCATTAAATAGATCTAAGGACTATTGGATTTATATGGATATCTTGGTCTGAAATTTTTAGTTTTTCCGTGGCTTACTGTGAATTATTTAATACACTCTTTCTGTTCAATTTTTCCTTGTAAGGATTCGATGGAGATAGCCGTCTCCGAGTTTGCTTGCTGTTATTTCTCTTTTCTTGAATGAATGAGGGTTGCTGACTTCGAAGTTGGAAAACTCTCGTCGGCAATACCCTACCCTAACCACACAGACTACAGCCTTCTGTTTACAGAGTGGTTCCGTGGTTATATGAAACGTCTAAAGCGGGGTTAGGGCATGTCGAAGGCATGAACGCTAACCCTTTTGAGCCAACGACTTTCAGGTCATTTCATTTCTCGAGTTGCTCCACTGGGAACCATATTATCAAGAAAAGGCCTTATGGGCATTGCTCATAAGTTTAGTTCAACGTATGCATGATTTTACGAGTTCTTATCACCATGCTGTTGCTTTCTTTATTTCTTTAATAGTAACTATGGAAGTTTGCATACATAAAGAGATATATATATTGTTTTCGATTAGCTTTCGTATATTGAAGCAAATGTTACACGGCATCCTGTTTTATTCAATTGTTACTTATTTTGTGATGATGCATTCAGAAGAGAATCTGGCAGTCTGATGTAAATCTTGTTTTTTTTCCTTTCTTTTATGTTTACACAGGGATTCCATTTTTAGTGATTAAAGAATTTACAACTATCATGTTGTTTATTGCCTGAATTACTTCAGAAATTCCCCCTTAGTTTCAAACACAATTTTATGTCTACCATAAACTTATTTAACACTACAGCGTAAAACAATCCATTGAATTCTCATTTATTCCATACCTAGTTAGAGGAAAACCTCTTTAGTGCGCTTGTCAACCTCCCGACCTTAGGAGGGTCCTCCTCGACCTTCCAACCCCAAGCACTCCTGCAAGACCCTTGCTGTCTGCAAGTCCTCTATTACTACCAGAGTTACGCTATCTGGTCCTTACCAGACGTAGCAGTTCGAGGAAGGCTTCAGCTTCCCAACATGTGCTATCTGGTCCTTACCAGACGTAGCGTTTTTGCTGCCAAGAGCAACTTTTTCCTTTTTCCTTGCTATCTGGTCCCTTTTTTTTTTTTCAAACGTAGTGTTTCCTCCTTCTATTAGAGTCTCAACCGTCTCCAGAAGGTAGTTAGGTTTCCCTTTCTGTTCATTTTTTTTTTTGACAGATGTCATATTTTGATTTTTAATCGTCCTCTCATGAGGAAAAACTATAACCATTATCAGTTGTTCTCTTACAACCATATTCGATGGAAATCAATCAGCAATTTAATAACATAATTAATTGAAACAATAATAACAGTTATAGTTACTCAATTTCACCAACATAATCATAGTCAATAGTTAAATTTACTGTCTTTAATTTAAAACACTATCGATTTACCAGGGGCATTACATCTCCCCCTCCTGAAATTCAACATCGTCCCGATGTTGTTCACCCATAAATAGTTCGGGATAAGCTTCTTTCATGTTCTGCTCATCCTCCCAGGTGGCCTCATCCGGTCTGAAGTGCTGCCACTGCACTTTAACCTGGATGATGGCTCGTTTCCGCAGCACGACCCTTCTCCGATCTAATATGCTCACTGGTTCAACCAGGAATTTGCCTTCCGGCTCCACCTGAAACACACAATATCTCGATCAGTTTTATTCTTAACGACAATTTTAATTTGTGTTGTTCAAGGCACATTCTTTACCTGAATGTCTTGCCAACTAATTATGTGTTTAGGGTCATAAATATATTTCTTTAATACTGATACATGGAAGACGTTGTGGACCCGGATGTGGCTGGGTAGGGCTAGTTGATAAGCCACCGGCCTAATCCTTGCTAAAATCTAGAAGGGTCCACAAAAGCGGGGTGCCAACTTGGTGCAACCGCTCCATTGTAAAGTACTTTTCTTTGCCCGAATTCTTACATATACATGCTCTCCTACATGAAATTCCTTGAAATTCCTTTTCCGATCCGCGAAACTTTTTGTCTATCTTTGGCCACTTTCAAGTTGGCCCGCACTCTTTTAACGATTTCTTCCATCTCTTTTAGCATCTCAGGTCCCAACATGAGTCTGTCTTCGGGTCCACCCCAACTGGATGGTGTACGACATTTCCATCCGTAAAGTACTTCAAATGGGCTCATCTGTAAGGATGCATGATAACGATTGTTATATGCGAACTCCACCAAATGCAAATACTCTTCCCACCGAGTTGGTTGCTGCATCACATAGGATCTCAGCATATCTTCCACCACTTGGTTTACCCATTCAGTCTATCCATCGGTTTGCGGATGATATGCGGTACTAAAATTTAGTTGAGTTCCCAAACCTTCGAATAGAGTCCTCCAGAAAGCCGATATGAACTTAACATCGTGGTCAGATATTATGGTTTTGGGCAAACCATGGAGCTTAAAAATATTTTGCATAA
>APFE030512361.1:0-79421 GCA_000404065.3 Pinus taeda
CGAAGAATTCGCCAATCGGTTCAAAACCAACCAAAGAGCTTCAGCGCGTGTACCCACCTGCCGTTCCGACCCAAGCAATCCATCTGCCAGGTATTTGTCCGTAAAAACATCTTTGAAACCTGGTTTTTCTTAGTAATTGCTAAAAACACCTTAAGCACAGAAAACGCTTAAAAATCACCAGAAAACTACTCAAACCCAGCTCCCTCTTGGAAAATTGACGGTCGAATTTCACCAGCCGTGCCATTTAGATTGCAAATTTCAGTGAAAAAGCCCGCATTCTTCGTTCGCACAGTCGTGAACTAGAACCTGAAACCTGCACTCAATCGCTGAAGAAGGCCTGTGAAAGGCTAATATTTGCCTTCTTAAAAACAAGAACAATATTTCAACTGCTGTGGACTTACCCTATTACCTTGCTTTTTCAGTTTGCCTTTTCACTCAGAAAGTGCTCTTCTGGCCCAAGAAACAACAATTTACTTACCAGTCAGTATCCAAACAAACCATGGACACTCCAGTGGCACTAGTAGCCCTCAATGTTGCTCCCCTAAATGCCCCCCAGAGAGAGCTGGAGTGGCAGGATTTGGCAGACCTAGACTACCAAATCTCAGAGGACTCCTCATTGAAATGCAAGTTCCACCTTCATCTATTAAATGAGCTCAAAACCAAACATAAGGATGGGACAGACATTCTAGGCATTTGGGATTCCTTCCTCCCAATTTTCAAGCTCCCTCAGGTCAACCAGTTTGCTGACCTGATTCATCTATGTGCTGTTTGCTATGACCCCATGTAGAGGGCTGTGCTTGACCCTATAGTTGCAGTGGTATTCTACATGACCCCTGAGGCCATCAAAGAAATGATGCAGTTCAAGACCCAGAAGAAATTGGTCCCCTTGTCCCTAATGGACTTGATCAACCAAGGAGCCAAGATACTAACAGATGCACAGATCCTGAAGCTCAATCAATTGTTCATTACAAACTCTGACATAGTGCTGCACCCTCCCATTTTTGATGGCTACCTCAATCAACTAGTGTAGATCTTGCATACATGATTAGTTCAGTTTTGGGGTACAAGTCACTGGAATTTATTGAGGAAACTGTATTAGTAATGATGACAATGTTTTCCCCTGGCAAGACTCCAATCTGTTATGACTATGCTACATACATTTCATATAAGATGCATGAGCAGTTCTTGAACTTGTCCAGAGAGAAGGTGTTCAGATACACCTCCTACATTTACCACCTCATCCTGTATTACCAACATGAGAAGTTCTCCTTTGAGATTAAGAGAACTGATGCAGTAGGCAATCTAAGGTCAGTGGTGTACTGGACCTCGGTGTTTCACCTCAGCACATACTCTCCATATACATACTATGAGTTCATAGACCTCTTCATCCATCCAGCCATGTCCTTATTCTTAAGCTCACCCCCTCCTAGACTGACTGATGAGATGCAGAGGATTTTGCAGCTGTCCAAGGTATACAACATAGGGGATTGGTACTTCTACCAACACTATACTGTAATCAGAATATATGGGTGTGAGTTACGCCCATACAGATTGCCCAAGTATGTGCCTATGAGACTGTTTGCCTTAGAATATTTCAGGCAATTTGGCAATGCTGATATGGTGCACTTTGCAGGCAAGGGAAAGAAGGCATAGCTAAAAGTAAAAAATCAATTGGGCCACCTTGTCTTAAACAAAAGGGAAGGCTAGAAAGAAGCTGACAGGAAACTAGAAGGCCTTGGCCTAAAACAAAGCTTCCTTTGGAAGCCTTATGACCCTAACATGACCATATCCTTAAGAAGGCTGAAATACAAACTCTCCAGCTATGAACATGTGAGCATGCCCTACATTGAAAGACATGCGAACCAACCAAAATGGAGAAGGAACACACTGGAAGAACCAATTACTCAGGAATAATTGAATGAAAGAGCTAGAAGGAATCTATTGAAAATGGCTGACTTGGAATCTCCTCCACAGGTATCCACTCTGCCAAAACCTCTAGCAGGAGCAGGTGCCTCATCATCTCCAGCACATCAAGTGGCAGTGCAAACCACAGGCCAGGCTCAGAGCAAAGACAAGGAGAAGGATATGGAAGAGCCACAGGCACAACAGGGTCAAGTGCAGCCACCCCAACAGGAACAACAGGAAAAGGACAAACAGGTGTAGGGGGAAGAAACAGCAGAGGCCCCAATGGCCACCCAGCAGCAGCCAGCACAGATGGCACCCCCAAGGCAGGACTCAAGAATTGACTCATCTGTCCTCCAAACCCCTCAAAGGGAGGACGTGAGCAGGAAAAGAGATAGGGAAACGCCCCTTACTGCATCACCAGAGAAGGGGAAAAGATTGAATCCTTTCTCTGAAGAGGAGATGCCAATGGGGAAGACTTCAGGAATAGGCATGCCCAGCATGGAGGCCTCAGCCAGCTCTTTACAACAAGAGCAAGACAGGGCAATAGTAGGAGAGGTGAGCTCCTCAGCACGAAGGAGGGGAGGAGAAAAAAGCATTAAGCAGCAATTTAGAGATATAAAGAACAGAAATGAACCAATAAAGATGCAACTCTACAATCACCTGCTCAACATGGCTCCTACCAACCAACAAAGGCTCATGTCTGCATTTGATGTATATGAGGGGAAAATGATCATGAGCCACTTTACACCAACAGTGCAGCAACCACAATCAGCTGCAGACTACATCAGGACCAATTTGGAGGTCCTATCAAAAGACATCCACCCAATGGATCAAATAGAGCTCCATAAACAGACGGGTGAGATGGTCTATCCCACATTGGCTGACAAGACCCTGGTCAACTACAGGTTGCAGAATAGCCTGAATAACACTGCTGCACAGGTTGAGCTGGAAAGAGCTTCCTCTCAAGCCAAGGACAATAGGATCAAAGCTCTAGAAGAAATTATAATAGAGCTTGGGCATGATCCTAAAGATGTGAAGGCTTTCCAAGAAATCCTGAAGCTAAGGGATACTGATATGGTAGCAATGAAAAAGATGCTAAAAATCCCAACAACTCTTCACCCACAAACAGAAGAGGTTGCCCAGCAATGGCAGGAAAAAGATGCAACTGCTCTACTAATGACATTGTACAAATAGCTCCTCCAAACTCAGGAAAAGCTGCAGAGTCAAAGGCCACATTAGAGGCAGCATTACAGCAAAAGGAGGCAGGTAAAACCTCACAGCCACCTCCAGAAACAATAAATCTTGAGGAAATCCCTCAAGCTACTGCCCCTCCCAGCCAACAGGTGCAGCAAGCAGCCCCAACCACCATAGCACCAACCACCTCAGCACCAACAACGGAGCAGGCTGAAAGCCTGGATATGCAGAAGCTGAGGAACGAAATTCAGGTCTTGGAGTCCCAGATGTCTGAGCTGAATCAAGCCAAGGACACTCTGGCAAAAATCAATGAAAAATATGACAAGTCCAAGCAGAATGTGGCAGAAAGAGAGAGGGAGGTAAAGGCCCTCAAGAAAAGGATTGCTGATCTGGAGAAAGAGCTCACATTGGACAAAGTCACATCAGAGCTCAAGAGGGTCATATGGGGCCATATTGGCCAATGTATCACAAATCAATGGGAATACATTGAGGCCATCCATGAGCAAATAACGCTCATTGGAAGGGCACATAAAGAGACACAATGAGCAAGGGCATCTCTAGGGAGTATGCCTGAGATTGCCAATAAAATGATTAATGTGTTGAACTATAGAACAAGTTCCCAACTCATAAAAATGGGAATTGGAAACAGGACAGAAACCATCTCACTAATCAAAAGGGTCCTGACATTGAGAAGCCTGGTCCAGACCCTGGAGCGAAGAGTCCAGGACATGCAAGCAGACGTCAACAAGTTTCAAAACAGGTTTTTGGCATTGCAAAACAGAGGTCTGCCTAGTCTGCTGGAGCCACCAGGAAAATTGCTCTCACACAAGAAATATGCCAAGACAGTAAACACTTTTGCACAAAATCAGATCTCAGAGGCAGCCAGTTCATCAGCAGAGACAGGGCCAATAACAGGGCAGATCCTCTTCAACAGGGTAGAAAATTTATTCTTTATTATGAATGAGATCACACATTTGTTTGATGAGCCTCCTCATTTTTACAAATATACAGAGGCTGATGAGACCATGGGGTCAATTTTGAAACATCAGTTGCCTGCACCAGATGTGTGGGAAGAGTTGATACGATTTCTGTTAAATCAAAGTCAGTCATCGTGATTTTGCTTTTTTGAAAATATTTTAATTTTCATACACAGGAAAATAAAGACACATCAGCAGGTATGCAGAAAGAGGCTGAGCCAACTCAGCAGATGTATTTGGCCACCACAGCAACATCAACAGTCACAGGTGACAGGGCCAAGAAGCTACAGGAAGACACAACTGCACAGACACGTCATTCAGCAGCTGTATCAAAGCGCTCAACCGACTCCGTGAGCTCCAAAGGTCAAAATTGTTCTGACAGGAGTTAAGAGCCTTTAAAGTTCACTGAAGATTGTAATAACTTCTCATCTGCAATCTCTGTACGAGTTAATGAAGATATTTTCCCTCTCAGATGACTCAATGCCTAAGATATTTTGTAATAGACTTCTATATATTCCCCCTCGCATTTGTTAGCAGGGGTTGGACATTGGATGTAAGAAATCTTTTGATATCTATTATGCTCCTCTTCTACGTAAATCTTCAGAGAATTAAGACAAAGGATGATGGAATTTCCAAAGCTTTGTGTATCTTGATGTCTTGTTGGTGTATGGCTGAATGTTGCAGGACTCCTGCGTATCTCGTGATTCAATAAGTTTTCTTGTTACTCTTTGTTATATGTTTGTTATCTCTCATATGTCATTCATGTTTCTCATGTTTTAGATATCTAATAGCAAGGAAAAGTAATAGTCTCAGGATTTAATCACAGATTACCCTGAACTCAATCTAAGCTATTATAAATGTCTTCTTCAGTTATGGTAATGAAAGTGTAATTCTTGATTGCTACCTTTCACACTATATCATCACAGTGCTCTATTGTTTCAGGAATTCAAGTTTTGCTCCTGAGGAATACATCCCTTTCTCACATCCCAGCTTAGTGAAGAATTCTTAACTGCCCCTCACTAGTTGTTTACATTTCATTATCACAATATACAGTTTGTTTCATGAAATATATAAAGGCCCTGTAATTCCAGCTGCACCAAATTAGGATCTCAAGGAACCAGCAGCTACAGACTCCATTGCCCAATGGATTAATTTACCTGCAGAGAACATTTCAGAACTATCAGAAATCATCCTCCCAAACAAACACCATATAAAAAAATCCTTACTTCATAACTAGCCTAAAATTCCCACAGAACAGAGACAAACTTTACAGAGAGAGCCCTCTCTGATTACGGCTGGGCTAGAAGCTGAAATCCAAAGATTGGTTAGTAGTTACCCCAGCCGTATTCCCTTGGGAGTCATAGGGAACAACCTGGATGTTAACAATCCTAACATTGTTTCTTTACTTGAAGTGGGTGCACTTGAATTAGCAGACCCTGATTGTTCTCTTTTTCTTTTGACTGCCCTCCTATCTAAATGTACCCTTATTTCTTCCAAGGACCCAGGTTAAGCAGTTGGGCACCTTTCATTTCTCTACCTAGCTAGTCATCTGCCAAGCTTGAGCTGTTTGGACAGGAAACATTCTCTATTCTGCAACAAGCAATTTAAACATGGCATGGTCTAGATTAGACTATTGGGCCATCCATCAAGTATGATTAGCAGCAATATTTGTAGAGTGGGACACTGCCAAAAGATAGTAGTGGCATTTTGACTAGCCACTTTCCTGGTCTTTAGTTTGGGGTTCATTTTCACTTTTCTTTTGACCATTTGATTTTCTTTCCTTTTGATTATTCTTTTAAGGCATACCCTCTTTTCGTTTTTTTATTTTCCTAGTATGTACACCAAATATGGAACCTTTGCAGCCTGCAATGATGAACATATTTAGCCCTTCCACTGTTAATCATGAAAGATGAAACCTATTGGTATAGGAACCTAACAGTGGCTCCACTTGGGGATGGCTTTTCCTGGTGGAAAGCCAAGAATAGCAGGTCAGATGGCCTTATTTTCCTCTTCTTACTGTAGTGAATTTGCTCTAGTATTGACACCTTTGATCTAAAACCAGTGAGCTGGTATGCAGTGTCTCATGACCTCATTTGTGCAAGGATTTAGCATTTTATGTCTTGCTAATATGTATCACTGTCTATCATTGGTTTTCTGCCCTGAAGACCTTGCTCAATTCTGTTCATGGAGCTTTTCAAGTATCTATGTCATTTTTTATATGGTTTTGCTGATCATTCTTCAAAATCTGTTGTAGTTTCTCTTCTATCTATCTGCTGTAAAAAAGAAAAATGCTTGAAAATATAGATATTTATGTACAATATGTGGCTCTCCTATGCTCATGGATCATAGTAGTGTTTGAGCATTCTCCCATTCACTGGGCCTTCATCATTGTTTGACTCATCTAGACTCTTGAGAAAAAAGGTACTGTTGCCTTGCACAGCTTGAATTACAAATGGCCCTTTCCATAGAAAGTCAAATTTGCCATGCTTTCCTTTGTCTTCCCTCCTAGAGTCCCATTTCAATACTTTGTTTCCTATGAAAAAGTCCTCATCTTTTGTTCTTTTTTCAAACACCTTTTTAAGCTTCTCTTGTAGAACCTGGGTTCTATGATACACTTCTTCGCTTGTTTGTTGTAAGTGAATTGTTTGATTGATCCTTCTCTGGATATCATTGGGTTCAGCCTGCATTTCCTGCAGCAATTTGATCACAGGGATCCCAAGGGATGATGGGAACACAGCTTCCAGGCCATATACCAACTCATATGGGCTAGTACCAATAGATCTTTTAGTGGTCAACCTATCTGCATATAGTGCATTTACCAGCTTCTTATGCCAATTCTTTTTGTTCTCCTCCAAGACCTTTTTAATGATGTTGATTAGGCTTTTATTGGAGGACTCAGCTAGGCCATTGCCTTGAGGGTAATAGGCTATTGAATGACCTAGGGTGATATGATATTTGTGACAGAAGCTAATCATTCTTTTGGATTTAAAGGCAGTTGAATTGTCTGTTATGATTTTCTTTGGGCAGCCAAATCTAGACAAGATATTGGTTTCTAGGAATTGTATGATAATTGAGGCATTTGCTTGTCTACAAGGTATGGCCTCTATCCATTTGGTGAAGTAGTCAGTAGCTGTCAGGATCCATCTATGCTAGCCTGAGGATGAAGGGTGAATTTGCCCAATGAAGTCTAAGCCCCATTGTTGAAATGGTTTTTCAGTTGAAATGGGCTTGAGGGGTAAGGGAAGCAATTTTTTCTTCCCTTCAAAGATCTGACATTTATGACATGACATTACAAACTTTTTTGAATCAGTAAATAAGGAGGGCCAATAAAATCCAACCCTCAGGATTTTATCAGCTGTGGATTTCCAATATAAGTGCCCTCCACAATCTCCTGCATGAAATTATCTAAGGACCTTATCAGCTTCATCTGAAGTTAGGCAGTTAAGCAGGAAACCTTCATGATTCTTCCAAAATAAAACATTATCTATGATACAAAATTTTGAAGCTTTCAATTTTAGAAATCTATTCTTGGTTCTCGATAACCCTGGAGGAGCTTGCAGGTTTAATAATACAAAACATATGTCAGCATACCAAGGTGATTGTAAAAAGGCTTGATTGATCTATGGAGTCGCCATCTCCTATTCGTTATCTAGTTCATTGATGTCAAGGGCTTGGAAATTAGTTTCAGTCATTAGTTTAGCTAGCCCTTGTCCTTTTATAAGTTTTGTTGGTCTGATTTCTATATCATATTCCAGAATGTTGGCAATCCATTTTCCCCTTTTGCCTTCCATTCCCTCTTGAGTTAAAATGTCCTTGACTACTGCATTGGGCACATATGCAACTATGTGAGAGTATAGGATATAAACTCTGAAATCCTTTATGGATATTACCAGGGCATAATAGTAGCTTTTCCAGATTTTTGTACTGAGTGGGGCATCCTAAGGGCTCTACTGAGAGTGGTTTTTTCATTCCCAAGTCATCCTTTTGCAGTAAGACAGCAGCAATTGTATGTTCAGAAGCAAAGGAGAAGATTATAAAATCTCTATCAAAACTAGGGCTTGTAAGAACGGGTGTTTTTGTTAAAGCTATCTTGATTTCTCCAAAACCTTGTTTAGCCTCAACTGTCCATTTGACCTTGGCATCTTTCTTGAGCATATTGTTCAACAATCTTATCAGCTCAGCCAAGTTAGGAATAAATCTTCTTAGGAAATTAATTTTTCCTAAAAAGGCTTGCAATTCTTTGATGTTTCTTGGATGGGGCACCTGAAGTATAGCTTGAATCCTATCAGGGTCAATTCTTATGCCATCTTTTGAAATTATATGACCTAGGAGTTTGCCTTCTTCCAGGCCAAATAGTGATTTCTTTGGGTTCAAAGAAATGCCATACTTTCTGCAAATTAAGAACACTAGTCTAAGGTGTTTTAAATGTTCTTGGTCTGATTTTGAGAAGGCTGTTAGATCATCAAGGTATATGACTAAGAAATCATGGATTTCTTTAGCAAAGGATATATCCATTGCCCCTTGAAATGTGGCTCCAACATTCTTGAGTCCAAAGGAATTTTGACATATTTGAAAGTTCCCCAAGGTGTGGTGAAAGCTGTTTTATCTTGATCATATGGGTGAACTAAAATTTGATTGAATCTTGAGAAGCCATCTAGTAGTGAGATCCTTGAAGCTCCCACTACCCTTTATAAGATGTGATCCATTTTTGGCAAGGGGTAGTGGTCTTTGAGAGAGACTTTGTTTAAATTTCTCAGATCAACACAAAGTCTTATCTCCCCAGTTTTCTTTCTTGTAGGTACAAGGTTAGAAATCCATTCAAAAAATCTTATAGGTGCAATGATCCCAGCTTCATACATTCGTTTTTCTTCCTTTTCAATTAGGGGAAGAAGGACTGGATTCACTCTTCTCAGTTTCTGTTTAAAGGGTTTCTGGTTTTCTTTCAGGGGTATTGTGTGCTAGATAACTGTAGTATCATAGGATTTAAGGTCCTGATAACTCCAGGCAAACACATCTTGAAATTCTTTGAAAAGTTTAATATATTCTGATTCTTATCAGGAGGTAAGGTTCTAGAAAGCTTGACCATTTTGGGATTTTCAGTGGTCCCAATATTACACTCCTCAATTTATGCATTGATGGGTTGCATCTTTGGTTTCTTAGGGAGGTCATTTGAATCAAAAATGTCTTCTAAAGGAGTGAGCCCTGTGGGCAAGAAATTATCCTTTAGTTGAATTACTTCAGTTTCTTCTTCAATAATTTCATCAAGATCTGCTAATTTTAGCTTCTGTAAATTGGCAGAGTCAAAGGTTGTAGGATGTAATATTAGATCTGCTGTTTCAGCTGATATACTTGTGTTCAGTTCATCAATTTGGTGCTGATCATCCCTAATGCTTGTGTCTATGTTTAAGTTTGAGAATTCCTCCTTCATGGTCAAAAAATTGTTTATCTGAGTATCATTCTCAAATACTTGCCAATTATCTACATTGTCTGGGATAGAAGGCCTGTGTTTCATCTCAGCAGTGAACTGGTAGTTAGGCCCAAAAGGAAGTTTACAGGTGCTTGCAAAAGTTGCCAAACTATGAGCATGCAAGTTGTGGCTCCTAGGTATTTTGGTGAGCTGATATTCCAGAAAGCTGTTAAGCAAGTCTATCATCGCTATCCTATAAGATCTTAACCTGGGATCATTTGTGACAAAAGTTCCCTTTATCTGTTGTATAATTAGGTCAGAATCACCCAATATGGAAACTTTGGTCACTCCAAGACTCTTAATCAATTTGAGACCTAGTAAAAGGGCTTCATACTCAGCCATGTTGTTTGTACATCTGAAGTTAAGCCTATATGCATGACCTAGAGCATGGTCATTTTGAGTATTGTGTATCCATACCCCTGCTCCTGCTCCTAGCTTGTTTACTGACCCATCAAATTCTAAATACCACAAGGTCTCTTGATCAATGTTTCTTTCAATGGATTTACAGACTTGTTCAGTGGGTTGGTCTAGTTCTGTTGATTCTTGTGATATATCAGCAGACTGTGTTGGTTTGATTATATCAGTAATCTTTTGATCTGGAGATGTGGACTGTTCATTCATGTGCCTGGTTTCTATTGTTTTTAGGAGTTTGACCTCAGTTTTGGGACACATATCAGCATTGTACAATATGAATGAGTCCATGTCTGAATGAATGGAGTAGATTGGGAAGTTTTGGGGCTTCTCCTGACTGTTGACCACATATTTCATCAGTGTTTCTCGGTACAATCTCTTTGGCTGGCCAAAGACTGAGATTGTGGCATATGACATGTCTAGTTGCAGAGATCCTTGGAGTTTGGCACCCCATGATCTTGATAAGATCATACCTATTTGGGTGGAATGTCAGCTACTACCACATCCATTAAAATTGTTTTGGCTGGATATTGGACTAGGGATACACAAAGGTCTTTGATCAGACCTAAACATCTCACCTGGCTGGAATCAAATGAAAACAAATCTTTATAGGGCCTAGTGATGTCTAGATCAAGTTTTTCCATTACTGATTTGGGCATTAGGTTATGAGAGGCCCCTGAGTCAAACATGGCATTGTGTAGCACTTTGTCATGAATGTTTAGGCTTACATAGAATGGACGAGTCCCTCCATCCACTGATTTGCCATTGACTTCTGAGCCAAAAATCAACTCTGGTTGATCATCTAGAATATTAACTACATCCCTATTTTCTGGTACTTGCAATGATCTATTGATTTTTTGTCTAAAGACCTCATGTTTGGCTAGTTCTGAAAGAGGAATTGTTATTTTCAGTTTACCAATTTCTGTCTCAAGATTGAAAGGTTTTTCCATCTGAATTTTTATATTGTGAGCAGCAAGTTTTTCTTTCTCTGCTGAATTTTGGGTGACCTTGTCTTGGTCAGGGACACTGTTTTGGGGTATGCTTGAATTGGGTCTGTTGTCTAGAGGTTTTCCCAAGATCTCTTTTGGAAGAAATGGTGTAGATGTAGGTTTTACTGGAGGCTGTATATCATATACATCTTCCATTGTGACCTCCCTTTGGAGTTTTTTATCTGAGGATTCTGTTAAGACAACTTTATCACTAGATTTCTTGGGCAGTTTGGTGTTTGTTTGTTTGGTATTCTCAGGTATATCTATGGTTCTACTTCTTAACTTGTATTGTTTGTGTACTTCATAGACTGTTGTGTCATACCCTTATCTGAAATCAAATGACTCACCAGATTTTGCTTGGAATTGCTTGTATTCTTGGGCTTGTTGATCATCTTGTGTTAAGAATACTTGTTGTTCACTATCCAAACCCATTAGATTGATGTGGGGATCTTCTATTTGTTCACTAGTGGTTGAGGCCTCCGCATAGTTTTCTTCAAATGGAGGTCTGATATTCTGATCAGGACCAGTCCTCCCAGCATTTGGGTTTTGGTTTTTTCTAAAATCGGGATTCCTAGTAGTGTTGCTTATTTGCCCTTCCCAAGAGGACTTTCTCTCCATGGTCTCAACTCTATCCCCCAACCTCTCCATGCCCTTCATGATTGCATCTAGCTTTTGGTCAATGGTTGAGGGTTCCTCTTTAAATGTTGTTCTTCTCTCATTTTTTGCTCTGGTTCTCTTGGCAATCAGGTTTGCCTCCACACTTACAGCTATATTCTGCATGTCTGCAAGACTTGGAGGTGCTCTTTCTCTTAATTGATATGCCATATCTGGATCAAATCCACCAGGGAATTTGATCAAGGCCAAATCAGGTGGAGGTCTCAAGTTCTGAGGAATGGCGTTGTATACATTGTTGAACCTAGCACAGTAATCTTGAACTGTTTCTTGTGGACCCCTTTTCAAGTTATCATACTATGTTAGTATGTGTAGAGGGTCTTTCTTCTTTTCCCATCTGTTTAGAAAACTTAGGTATAAGGCATCAGGATTGAGTATAGAATTTGCAGCTAGAGACCTAAACCAGTCCCTTACATCCCCTGTTAAACTTTGTACAAAAATTTTCATTCTTACATCTTCATCGTCTATTTCATAGTTCTCAAAGTAGTCCTGCATTCTCTTGGTGTGTTGTTGGGCTGTATAAGTGCCAGTACCATCAAAGTATGTGATTTTTCTTTGATAGTCTTGGGGCATTGCCCCTGGATTTGCAGGTAGGTGTAAAGGAGCATATCTAGCCATATTTGCAGGGATAAAAGGGACAGCAAGAAGGAGTGGAACAGCTGGAACAATAGGGATAATAGGACTAAGGTGTGTTGGGGATGGAGGAGTGGGGAAACTACCTTAGGAAGTGGATGAGGAACTAGGATAAGTAGGGGTTATGTGAGGGTGAATTGATGCTTTGACAGGGGTAGGAATATAGCTCTGTTGAATTGGTTCTGTATCTGAGTCTGAGAGCTCTCCTAGCTGCTCTTGTTTCTTCAAGATCTTGGGGATTAAGTTGGGGTTTTCAAAGACAGCTGGGGGATTAGGGTCAGGGTTGGACCTAGTGTAACGAGATTTCTTCTTTGGAGCCAGCTTCTGAGTTTTGTTTCCTTGGTATCCAATGAGAAGGTTTAAACATGAAGCTTATTTCCTTGCAATTGGTAATTTGAAATAAGTCCCCAGCGGAGTCGCCATTGATGTTATCACTCAGGTTGTTCCCTGCTTCCTAAAGGGAATACAGCCGAGGTAACCACTGACCAATCTTTTAGTTACAGGTCCTAACCTACCTGTAACCAGAGAGGGCTCTCTCTTTATGATTTAGCTTTGTTGGTGGATGATTTTAGACTAGTTATGGTGTGTTGTTTTGTTTGAGTTTGGTGGGTTGGTGAATTCAAACAGATCTGAGGTATAGATTACAGAATAGTTTGGTCCATTGGGCAATGGAGTTCAGGTACTGTGCTGCTGAAGTAGGTTTTTGAAGGCAGAGTGTTGCTGCAAAGCTAGATAGGCATCTGTGGAACAATTTCTTAGATTATGAAATGAAGTTATGGAATTAGTGAGTGAAAGGCAATTGAGAATCTTTCACTATCCTAACAAAGGAGAAATGAGAGTGTTGCTTAAGAGCAGTTAAGAATTCTTACACAATATTCACAGTGATAGAATCAGTTTAGACATGAGCAATTAAGAATTCATATCCATGGCTAATCCAGAAGAAAATATATTAAGAAATAGAGATTGAGCATAGGGTGTATTCATACAAATCCTAAGCTATTATTTTTGTCTATTTTCTATGATCATGTACATATATGAATTATGGCGTACACAGAAAAACAAGAACACATTTCAGAATTACTTATTGTTCCAGCAAATGACACAGGAATTCTGCAACACAACAGGGCCATTCATTTCCACCTTCAGACAGTATAGGAATCAAGAACTCCACCAGCAATTTGTATTAGCTCAAATGTCTCAGATATACAATACAGCTCTTCTGAAAGAGTTTCACTACAACCGACCCTCAATACGTTCTTTGAGGGGATATATATACAAAAATAGGATACAAAATATCTCAGTAGTGAGTTATTGTGCAATAAATTGCACTACCAACTCTCTTACAAAAAGTAAATGAAAGAAATAACTACAACATTTAATGTTGAGATGGCAGCTATCTTTCTGTCATACAACTTTTGACTTTTTGGCTCAGGAAAGTTGGTTGTAGTTGTGCCTTTAATTCTGTGTTAGTTGAGCCTGTTGTCTGAGTGCTTTGGTGAGTCACTGTACGGATTCTTCCTGTGATACCTGCGTGTTGATTTGTCTACTGAACTGTACTGTGACTGAGATCTGAATTTTCACAAAAAAGGAATAATATGATGGGATCACCTGGGCAGAATTTCCAGCATTGCCTGCCACCAATCAGCTGGAGGTAGCTGATGTCTCCTTATTTTTATCAGGGTTTCATCTGCTTCTGTATATCTGTAGAAGTTTGGAGGCACCTCAAACAGATGATTTATCTCATGCTCAATAAAAAATAGATTTTCTAATTTGTCATACAGAGACTGCCCAGAGGGAGGCCCTGCTTCTTCCGTGGAGCTGTTGGATGCTGTTATTTTATTCTCAACATAATTGTTGATCCTTGTGATATACTGATTATATGATAGCAGTTGTCCTGTGCCAGTCACTAGGCTTGGCAGTCCTTTATCCTGTAACACTGTCATCTTTGCCCTGAATTCATCAATTTCTGCCTTCATTTCCTGACATTTTCTTTCTAGTGTTTGAGTAAAATTCCTCAAAGTTAGCACTTTCTTAGCTGTCAGGATAGTGTTTGTTCTGTTGTTTATTTCTAGAGCTGCCAATTCCTCCCTAGTGTGATTATTGAGGATATGTATCATCTTATTGGCCTGCTCAGGCATGATTCCTAGTGTTGTTCTGGCCCTTTGTATTTCAACATGAGCCATGCCTATAAGTTCAACTTGCTCATGTATTGCCTGGATTGACCTCCATTGGTCATGGATTGATTAGCCAATTTTGGCCCAGATTATCTTCTTGATTTCTATTAAGGTCTTGCCTAGAAACAATTCCTTTTCCAAAGTTTTTACTTTGGCCTCCAAGGCCTTTATCTCTCTCTGCTTTTTTGCCACTGTCATCTTGGAATTGTCATAGCTGGCCTCTAGCTTGGCCAATCTGTCCTTGGCTTCATTTATTTCTGTCACTTGAGTTTCAAGCTCCTTGACAGCTTTCATCAAGTCCTCCATACTCATGCTAGATTCTGTTGGTGCTGTTGCTTGTGTTGCCTTTGTTGCTGATGTGGCTGTGGTTGGTGTTGGAATGGCAAGAGGGGCTACTGTTGCTGCTTGTGAAGGAGGGGCAGGGTCAAGAGTTGTAGAAGTTTGAGGGGGCTGGGGGGTTGATTCTCCCTGTCTTCCTTGCCATGCTTTCTCCAATTCCCCTTCCATCTCTAGTATTCTTTGATTCATCTTCATAAGTAAATCCATGGTGTCATCAAGCTGTTTTTCTTGTGCAAGTTCTGCAGTGTCAGGGTGAATGGTTGGAGGCAATTTTACCTGTTTCCTGAGTGCAGCAATATCATCCTCCTTCTTTTTCATAAGGGCCCTAACACCCTTTGGATCTTTTGGATCATGTCCTAGATCAATGATAATGTCTTCCAACGTTTTTATTCTGTTGTCCTTGACCTGGGAAGACATCCTTTCCAAATCCAACTGTGTATTAGTATTTTTCAGTGATTCTTTCAACTTATGTGCTAGCATGGCCTTGTCTACAAGTGTGGCATACACCATTTCCCCTGTTTGTTTGTGCATCTCTATCTGATCCATTGGATGTATGTCTTTAGAAAAGACCTCCAAGTTTGTTCTTAGGTAATCTGCAGAGGTTTTGGGATGTGGAACTTTAGGCTTTAAATGAGTAAAAATCATTTTGTCCTCCTTGATGACGTATGCTGCCATCAATCTCTGTTTTTTGGAGGGGGTTTCCTTGAAGAATTGATCATAGAGTTGTACTCTCAACAACTCATTTTGTGCTTTGATCTCCATGAAACCCCCTTTGATACTAGCTGGTTGCTTGCCTTGCTTCCTTGAGGAGGATACCTTTGTGCCTTGCTGCATGGCATGTTCCAGCTGAAATGAACTAGTGGCAGTTTGCTGGCTGGATTGTCTTTCTCTGTTTTGACTTTCTGCTCTTTCCTCACTGATGTCTTCTTCCTCTGTTTCAGGTTCAATTCTTGGCCTCTTGGCCTCTGGTTTCTGTGTTGACCCACTTGGAGGTGTGACCTCCTCTCTATCTCACTTTTTTCCTCTCCCTTCATTGAGAGGTGTTTGCAAAACTGGGATTTGGGGTGGTCCAGTTTGCTGTAAAGGGGCTTGCCCTTGACTTTGATCCTTTGAGGTGTTGGGCTACCCTGCCTCTGTCTCTTGCTATTCATCCATTATCTCTTTGCCTTTTGCTGTAGTGGTGGTTGTAGATGCTTGCTGGGTAGTCTGTGCAGCTGCAGTAGTGGATGTGCCTTCTCCTACTTGGATTGGTTGCTTGAATATGACCTGCTGATAAGAATCCAAGTCAAGAGTTTTCTCTAAATCTTTTACAGTCTACTCCATTTTCTCTTCCTGAGTAAATTCTTCTACTATTGTATCAGGCACCCATTCATCTTGGTTGGCAAAGTGTTCTATTTGTGGATATGGGCAATGTTTATAGGCTAGCAGCCTATACTTGACTCTCTTAGCACTGATAAATCCTTCAGGGTCATAAGGGACCCACCAGAAGCTCCTTTTGAGTTTAAGCTATTGCCCCAATATTTGATCAGCTTCTTGCCAACCATCTTTCTTGTTCATCATGAATCGGCCTAGGTGGTCTCTGAATTTTAGATTGGCTTTCTTCTTGGCACTGTGGAAGTGTGTAAGGTCAGAATTGATGAGTTTCCTATAGTATTCCAAGGCAAACAACCTCATAGGAACATACTTTGGGAGCCTGTAGGGACAGAGCTCACAACCATAGATTCTGATGACTGTGTGATTTTGGTATAAACGCCAATCACCTATTTTGTAGTTCCTAGACAGCTGTAAGATTTTCTGCATATCTTTGGACAATCTGGCAGGAAGAGACCTCTTCAAGAGGCATGTAACTCGATAGACAAATTGGTCAATAAATTCATAGTAGGAGTAGGGAAAGCTCTGGACTTGATGAAAGACTAAAGACCAGAAGATGACAGATCTCCTCTCACCCTGTGAATCCAGCTTCTTGATGGGGCACTGGAAGCAATCTGTTTGATAGTAAAAGAAGAGGTGATAGATGTATGAAGAATATTTAAATATTGCTTCCCTGTCCATCCTCAGTAGTTGGTCATGTATCTTATTGGCAATAAACTTGGCATAATTGTATTTTACAGCAGGAGGCTTCCCAAGGCTATATGCAGATAGCATGACCAACACAGTTTCATCAACATGCTCATTTGTGGAGAAAGCCAGCACATAGGTTAACATTTCCACTAGCAGCTTGCCTACCTCATTGAAATTTGTATATGAAAAAGGAGGTGGCCCAGAAGGTTGGCAGTCTGCTTTCACGAAAGTTTTGGCAACTGCAACAATGTCTGTGCTAGAGAGCCTGGAGCCCTCATCCAGCAAATACTTTATAGAAAAAGGGTATAGCAGCTGGGTTTGCTTGTATTTTAGCATCTGATTTATGGAGTCTGGTGTTAAGTAAAAGAGGATGCTCCCAGATGGAGACTTTACAGCTCTGAGCTTCTGGTCATAATTTTCTGCATAGAGGTGAATGACTTCAGGAAAGACATTTACAGATGGCAGGAAGTAGGTAGGCAGATTAGACTCCCAAATGCCATACATGTCACTGTTGTCCAAGTGACTGTTTCTTAGCTGGAAGAAGGTCTGTAAGTGGTTCCTTTCTGCCACAAAATCTGCAATGAGGAAATCACTGTCTACAAGTGGCATAGCTTCCAGCTCCTTACTGGGTGGATTGACAAGAGCAACATCAAGAGCTGATGGAGTGGTCATGATTGATTTTAACTGGATATTTACTTGAGTTTAGGATTGGTGCAAAGGCTGAGGGATGCCCACTGAATTGTGTTTGAAAGTGAGCAGCTCTGAGAGTATGAGGATGCTTTCTTCAGGTTTGATGAACTGTGGGGCACTCCGTTGGAAGAAACCAGAGTGTTTCAAGCTAATTAGCTAGTTTTTCAAGGGGAATTTTGAAAACAAGGATTAGTGTGCAGTTTTATGGGCTTTTAGCCGGTAGCTCGGCTTCTTCAACTAGTTTTTATGGTGAATTTCGCAGAAGGGCACAGGTTTCTTGCAGAGCCCTGTGGTGCAGGTATTTTACCAGGTCTTTGGGTGGTTTCAGTGGACAATTTATCTGTGAGGAGCTTATGCAGAGTTTTTTACAAGGATTTAGGAGAAAAAATGGGAGAAATACGGGTAAAGTGGGTCGCCTGCGGAAAATACCTGTATTTCTCGGTGCAGTAGGTGTCAAGCTGGATCAATTGTAGGTATTTGGGTCGACTTTGAGGGTGGCAGCAACTTTGGTGGATGAATTCTTGATTTCGGCAGTAAACGACGTCTTTTGCATGCAGACTGCTCCGGAAACGACCCGTGAAAATGACAAACAATGGTCATTTCCTGACCTTTTATGCACTTTTGGCCCTTTGGTGCCGTTTTGGTGATGGCGTTAGCATGACATCATCGGTGGGTCTGGGTACAGCAGGGTGACATGGCAGCTGATGTGGTTGGCCAGGTGGCGGTGACACGGTGGCAGGGCAGGCGGGTGGACAGACGACGTGGAGGTGACGTGGAGGCGCGGTGGCGGAAAGGTGAGCTGACGTCACGCTGACGGGGGTGAGACGTCAGCGAGGGGGGATGGGTGGTAAGCGGTTTCCCTAGAGGCCCCATAGGCGATAAGTGGTATGAAGGGGGGGGCTCCGAACACTGCGGGAGGCCGATGCATGGCGGGGGTACGGCGGTAAAACCGCCAATCCCCCAGACGCAAAAGGTCGGGCATCTTTTATACAATATCGACCGCCAACCCTTGGATCGCATCGCCCACGATCGAACGACCGGCGGGGGAAACGATATGACGGTGCGTTAAAACAGGGGGACCCGCCGATTAAATTAATCGATTTAAACATAATACGTGCAGGGGTGGGTTTTAAAGTAATCGCACCCATTTATAAATGTTTTTATTTGAAAAACATTATAACCAATGTATTTAGGGCGGAAAAGGGGTAGGAAGGGTTAATGAGGGCGGGGACCATGGATTTTTGGTTTTTAGCCAAAGTTTTTTAATTGAAAACCATAGTTTAGGGTCAAAGAGGGTTAATATTAACCCCTGATGGGTTAATATTTCCCAAGAGGGATATATAGCTATAGTGCTAGGGGGAGGGTATTTATTTAGAATTGTTTGGGAATTTTTACATAGATCTTTATAGAATTAGGGAAGGGGGGTACTTAGGGAGCTAAAATAATACATCAGTTGTTAATATGACACTTGTGAGGTGATTGTAGGGGTAAAGACTAAGTTTTAAGAAGTAAAACTGAGGAATGGAGGATGAATGAAATGAGAGTCAAGGTTTTTACACAAAAAATGTGGCTTATTTTCCTTGATTGAACTTCATGGTTTGACATAGTAGCTTGTCATGGACTGAACTGGAATAGGATACTTGAGCAGATCTCAAGGTCCTTGGGGAAGTTAGTAAATGATGTTTGGGGGGAAATAGGGGGAAATTAGACATGCTTCCAATAGTATGTCCTCAAACCTCTGCTATGATGCCAATACCCTTAATGGAATGAGTCTTGCACTTGATAAGCCAATTGCTGATGGCCCTTTATTTCTGCAACCTTGCACTACTTACCCAACCTAGTAATCCTAACATTTTTTCTTCACTTGAAGTAGGTGCACTTGAATTAGCATACCATGATTGTTCTCTTTTTCTTTTGACTGCCCTCCTATCTAAATCTACCCTTATTTCTTCCAAGGACCCAGATTAAGCAGTTGGGCTCCTTCATTTCTCTACCTAGCTAGTCATTTGCCAAGCTTGAGCTGTTTGGACAGGAAACATTCTCTATTCTACAACAAGAAATTTAAACATGGCATGGTCCAAACTATTGGGCCATCCATCAAGTATGATTAGCAGCAGTATTTGTAGAGTGTGACACTGCCAAAAGATTAGTAGTGGCATTTTGACTGGCCACTTTCCTGGTCTTTAGTTTGGGGTTCATTTTCACTTTTCTCTTGACCATTTGATTTTCTTGCCTTTTGATTATTATTTTAAGGCATACCCTCTTTTCATTTTTTAATTCTCATAGTATATACACAAAATATGGAACCTTTGCAGCCTGCAATGATGAACATATTTAGCCCTTCCACTGTCAATCATGAAAGATGAAACCTATTGGTATAGGAACCTAACACCTCCTTTGACGTCTCTTTCCCTCTCTCTATTTTGTATTCAAGGTCACGGAGAAGATCCTCTAACCTCAACTATCCCTGCCCCTCTATTGCAACAGATCACTTGTTCGATTTTCCTAGCAAACCTTGCCCCAGAAAAATCAAACTCTTTGATCTCTCAAGTGTATCTACAGCTGACCATCAAGCCTCCTCTTATACTTTTCCTATTAATGAATCAACGACCAATATTAAGTCCCTAATCAACGACTAAGATTAAAACAGACTTGATCCTCGTCACTTAGAAGTTTCTCACCCATATTCTTATTAATACCCATTACTATTTTTATTTTCCTAAGTTTAGACTTAGGAACCGATTAAAAATATTAATTATTTTAATAACTCTGCATCCAAGTGGAATTTCTCTAAACGATTTCTCAGTTTTGAAGATCTCATGTATTCTATCCCCTCCACAAAATTTCAGAGCTAGAGCAAATCTGATGCTACCCGAAATCAACAGTCACTCCATTCCAAACAATATTATCAACTCCTTCAAATAAAAGAGCAATGAATACATACAATGACAAGTATATAGAAAAGGAAACAAGATGTTAAAACACAAATATTTTTGTAAAGAGCGATTGGTTCTACTCTAGAATAAAGCAAAATAAAATCCCTCCCTTCATAGAAAATTTGAAGCTCTCTGGATAAGATTATACCAAATTGAAAGAGTTTGTGGGTTCAATTCTTATTTACTCAAGGATATGAATGGTACCATTCAAAAGTTGCTTGTAAATAGACAACATCTCAAATGCTTATTCACGTGAAAATCCATCATCTCTAGTTGTATATTCTCTCTTGTACATATATTTCTCCATTCTCACATCTTACATAAAAATCTAATTTAATTTTCATTTTGAATCCATTTCTCAATTAGTCACACCTGATCTAGGTTTTGGGGTTCTCAACCACCCACAACATTATTGTCCCACAATTGGAGCTAAATGTTAACCAAAATTTTCGATCAACACTAACCCAAGAGGATTGTGTTTCCAACATTTCCCCCTTAATCTAAAGGGGTGTAAATGAGTCCAAGAAGAGAGATAAAATGCAAAGTTGTATAAAAACTAATGGTTGGAGGTGCTCTCTAAAATGGTGGTTTAAGGAAGACCAAAAATCAAATGAAGTAGCAGAAGCCAAAGACTTTTACCAATGGTCGTTTAAGGTTGACCACTAACTCTAGAACTTGGTTTGAAGCAGTTCCTAGAAATTTTTTGAATCTAACTAGAAGTTGATATATTTTGCAAAGTGGAAATGCTCCCAAATGATGGTTTAAATATGACCACAAATTGATGAGACGGGTAGCAAAAATTGATGTCTCTTGTGGGTGTTGGTTTAAGGAAGATCATTAACCAAATCATGCTCATGGAATATGAATCTATCCCTGGATACAGCGCCGAATTTGGATTTAAGCTCTGACAACTAGCTCTAGTTCAATTTGTGTCTCAGGCTTGCTTGATATATCTTTGAAGCTAATAGTTGACCATCAATTCCCCCCTTGTCATATACAAGGTGAGAATATGAAGATATCTCCACTACAAGACATGTCAATACTCAAGAATGAAGTTTGAAATATGATCGATATATCTTTTTGGTTGGTGAAAACCATTGCTAAGAAGTGATCCATCTAAGGTGAATATTTTCTCTTATAGGAGTCTTTTGTATTAAACATCTAGCTGAATCATGAGTATGTTTTCCACAATTCTCACAATGGTGAAGATCAAAACATAGGTCTTTCAGGTGGCCAACTCAATCACAATGTTTCCATTTGATAATCTGAAGTGGTGATGGAAGTGGAGTAGGATATGGAGTAGGTGAAGATGAATTATCGTGAAGGAACCCAAAACTCTGAAATTGGATGGGTTTAGATTAGTTTGGAATGTGAAAGGACACACCCTTTTCATATCCAAGACCAATTTTGTTATCGTTTTTGATAAGTTCTTCCCAAAGTTTAATGATGAGCATGGGAAGTGCAAGTTGAACCTCTACATCCTCTTGCAAATCTACTCCTAAAATGGCCTCAATGATCTGATTAAGTGTTGGATGCTTATGGGAGTCTACCTCAAATTCAAATAGAAAATTGTTTTGAATAAGAACCAATTCAAAGTGTTGATTCATTTGTTGTAATACATCTCATTGCAGTTGTGATTTAAGCTGAAGGAATTCAATCTTATCCTATGCATGTTGTAAATAGATTTGAATATAAGTGAGAGTGGCCTTGTTTATTTTGATTGTGTTATGAACAATAGAGAGTATTAGAGTGTTCAATAACTGTAATGATACATCAAGTCTGGCCATTTTCTCAACAACTCAAACTTAACAAATTAAAATTGTTTGCTTCAACCAAAAATGTTGTGCAAAATCAAGAATTAGAAGAAACCAAAATCTAGACACCGGTTACACATATGGAAATACTCACTCAAATATATAGCTCTACAGTAACTCTATGTCTCAAGTTGTTCGGTAAAAACATCATATTAATCAAATTTTCATCACCAAGAATATTTCTATTGAGAATATCCAGATGTATATATTGATGTAATCTCTCACTCCCTTAAATGTGCATTTGAGACCTCTTGCACAAGTTTTGCAGTGAGGGGAAACGCAACAACCCTATTTCAATTTTCATAGGGAAACAACATGCTAGAGGTGATTAACAGGAAACAAAAACAACCTGAAATTTATGCATGTGTCCAATTCATGAAAAACAATATATGGTTGCCAATGTCCTAATCACATAAATTTCTAATAATCCTGAAACCATCAATAGTATGAAGAAAGTGATTCCAACCCTCATAACCCACAATTCCAAAATTACGCACCCATTGTCATGTGAGATAACCAACCTATTAAATGCCCCTAGGTCGTGACCCATAATTGTAGAACAAATAGAACTTGTTAATGACATGTGGATGTAATTATGCAATATTTTTATCCATTTTCTGGATGAAGCGAGGGTGATGCAACTTTCCATTTATACATTTCACGACTTCAACCTGAAAATCGAATGAATTCTTATTTGTGTAAATAGTGATAACATGCATGAATTCTTATTTGTTTTATGATATTTGAGCTCCTAAAGGCCTAATATTCATATACTATTAGGTGACACAGTGAGGGGAAAATGCAGATGGTTGTGGGAAATCGAGATCATGGAATGGATGGTTCATACTTTTGGGATTTTCTAGGGGAAATGTGAATTTTTGGCTATTTAAATGAGGAAAACAGACAAATTGTTGTATTTGGTGGTTCCCTTATTGAAGCAAATTGTTTTGGACTTCAATGTGTTACCCTCCATGAATGGGGGTCAGGAACGCTCGATTAGCAATGGGTGGAATAAATGATTTGGGCTTCCTTTTCTTTTGGTACTTGAAAATAAGGGTGAGTGGCTCAAGGGATTGTCGGGAGAAAACAAAGAGGAAGGAAGTGGATCATTCATTCGATCAAACTGAACTACATTTGTGTAGTCATGGTGATGTAATCAACATACGATGCATGCTCTTTACTCTCAAGGTAGGAAAGTGTGTGTTATGTAGTTAAGGACTAGTTGTTAGGTTCCTACATGTATTTGAATGGAATAAAAGTTGTTTGGTCTTTGGACATGGGCTGGTTTGAGGAGTGGATTTTACACACTCATAGAGTTGGCAACAAGGAGGATCGTGGTTTTTGATCTTCATTCATGTGAGTATTTTGGAATGGTATTAGTCTTCTTATCTAACAAGAGGGTATTGATATAACTGATTGGCAATGAGGCTCCTAGTTTTAAAGCCCTATTAATCAAGCATGTACAAGCGAGCCTGAGCAACTACTAAAACCAAAGCCTCAGAACTGAACCAAAATCAATAAGTTGTAGCTAGAATCAAAGCCATGAGTGCGATTCAATTTGTAGTCATTTTCAAATTGACATAAATTTGTGATCATCTTCAAATTGCCATTTTTGAGCGCTTCCAATCAATAGAAGACGACAACTTATAGCCAAATTTGGAAATGTTCTAGGAATTATTGATATTTAGAGCCAAGTTCCAATAGTTTGTGGTCAACTTAAAACCACCACTATAACAGTTTTTGGTTATCTTTAAACCATCATCAGGAAGCACTTCCATTTCACATAAAACATCAACTTCTAGCCAAATTCAAAATTGTTCCAAGAATTCCTTCGATCCAAGTTCTAGATTTGGTGGTTAGCCCCACCATTGGTAGAAGACTACGACTTTTGCAATCCATTTTATTTGTGGTGTTCCTTAAACCACCGAATTTAGAGAGCACATTCTACCATTAGAAACTATCCTCATCTCTATTCTTCGACTCATATACACCCCTTTGGATTAAGGGGTGAATGTTAGACATCTAATATGTTAGGGTTATGGTGTGGAATGTGAACCATTATGGGGAGTTTGTTAGGTCCCTATAATACTAGTGTAGTCCCTATATTGTTATTGGTGTGTCCCATAGAAGCCCACTATTGTTATTGTTGTGTCCTTACATTATTATTGTTAGTTTTACCATGTAAACTCCTATATATACTAAGAAGGTTTTTTCATTTTAATCATCCAAGAATTGTTCATTTATGTGACGTAAAAGGAGGTTTCCCCTTCAAAGCAACTTATTATCAAGTCGTTGATATATCTTTTCTTATGTTTCTGCATTATTTTGATTTGGATACATAACATTTGGAATCAAAGCTCTTGATCTTAGGGTTTTGTTGCTTCAAACTAGTCTTCATGGCATTTTCGCTATTATTTTTATATGAAGCTTCAAACCATGAAATTTTTACCACATGGAGGCAAAATCTTGATGAACATCTAGTTAAAATTCAGACCTTGGTTCGCTATATTTTCATAGATATGGTCCAAGGAAATTATGGTTTCTATATGCTCCATAATTCAGTGTCAAACAGGTGTCCCGAGGAAAATCACCATAACTTTCTCTTCGAGCATCGAAATTGAATTCCATAAAAATTGATTGAAATTGCAACAAATGTGATTTTTTGGGTAGAATTTTTAGGGTTGAAGGTTGAAATAGTGACTAGTGGCAGCTTGTACAAGTTCGTTAGACTGAACCAACCCCTAATCAAGCCATCGTGGGAGATTTGGCATAAATTAATCTCAAAGAATCCAATCTTGGTCTAACTTGTGGGGGTGGAAAGAAGACACATCAAGCTACATTAGGACAAAGTTTCAGACCTTGGGAGGTTGAAATCACAGAAATACAATAGTTTCAAGGTTGAACAAATCAAAAAGCCCAAAATCAAGCTCTTAAAAACAAAAAAGGTATTTATTTTTAAAATTGCAAAATGTTTGTTTGAAAAATCAATTTGAAGTGATTCAAATGGCGTACTAAAGCATATATATCATTATTTGGGTCCATAATAGCTCATAAACAAAAAACGATACACCCATTAATCCCATAGAAAGCTCTACTATGATGCATAAAGAAGAGGAATAAATCCAACATGATATATCAAAATTACAGGAATAAGTGTAATAATTCTCGCTCTCACAAAGAGAAACTAAAAATGAATTGGAAGTGATGATGAACGTTAAGATAGACGGTTTAAAATAAAAAATAAAAGTGAACATGGAAGGTTTGAAGTATGGTTTAAAAGCAAAAATAAAAGGGGGCATGGAAGGTTTGAAGGAAGGTTTGACAAATTTGCTACAAGAAATGCTTCTTGGTGGTGATAAGGTATTCCATGAAACTCACGATGAGAACAAAAAGAATGTGAATCATGATTTTAGAGACTTTGATTTTGGGTTGAAGACCAATCACATTCCAAAGATCGATATGAGGAAGTTTTATGGCCTGGATCCAGTAACATGGATACTACAAATGGAGCAATTATTTGATCTACATGATGTGCAACACATACACAAAAGGTATGCATTGCATCTTTATATTTGTAACCTAATCAATTTGCGTGATATCAATGGCTTTGTTCTCGTGAATCATTTATCACTCGGACAATTTTTATGGAGGAATTGATAACACATTATGAGGATACAAAAAACAATACCTTCTTTAGCCAATTGATAAGTCAGAAACAAATGAGTCTAGTTGTAGAGCACATTGAGAACTTTCAAAAATTGAATATCAAGGTAATTGATATTCCAGAGGAGCATCTGATTGATGTTTTTCATAGGGATTTTAAGGGATAACATCCAACACAAGGTTCGCCTTTGGGAACCTAAGTCATTAGAGAATGTGTTCAAGATGGTGAGAAATTTTGAAAGAAAAATTATGGCAACAAGGAGGTGTACTACTCACAACTATAAAGATGGAATTGTTGTCACTCTTAGCTTCCCATAACCTACAAGGTTGACGCCACAACAACTGGACGAAAAAAGAGCAAAAGGGCTTTGTTACAATTGTGATATCAAATATGGTAAAGGTTATAAGTGGGTCGAGATGAAATTATTTTACATAGATTGTGAAGATGAGGAAGAAAAAAAACAAGAAACATCAAAGGAAGAAGACACTCTCCAAGAACCAACTCCAAAGGTTGAAGAAATCCATTTGACCATGTCTTGCAATGCAATGGCTGGAATTACTACTCCTTAAACTCTTAAGATAGAAGGGCATATCAAGAAGAAAAAGACTAACAATAATTTTATTCATTGTAAGGTAACCAAGGATTTGAATTTCTTTCTATATCTAGCACCGGAGTTTCAAGTGATGGTTGCAAATGGAGGAACTATAAATTGCTGAGGGAAGTACCAAAATATCAGTCTAACCATGGGGGAATATGTACTTAATAGTGTTGGGTGGTGTTGATGTTGTATAAAGAGTCTAATTGTTACAATCTTTGGGAACACTAGCTTTTACTTTTCAAGAACTTTTCTTGAAATTTTTCTAGAAAAGAAAAGAAATTGAATTGATGGGTATCGCAGGGAGACTTGGTAAGATAATTGACTCTAATGGCATGAAAAATATTTTGAAGGAATGATGTGTAATTGCATAATTATGCTCACTATATGTTCAAACATCTAACTCACTGATTTCTCTAGATCTCCAAAGAGTTCTTAACAATCATTCCAAGGTATTTGATATTTCCAAAGGTCTCCCACTTATTTGCAATCATGATCATGATATTCACTTAATTACAAGAAGTGTCCCTCTAAACATCAAATCTTACAGATATCCCTATGCCAAGAAGAATGAAATTGAACACATGGTTGCATAAATGCTAGAGGTTGGTATAGTTCAACTTAGCCAAAGTTATTTCTCTTCTCCAGTAGTGTTGGTGCACAAGAAAGATGGATCATGGCATATGTCTCTGAATTATAGAGAGCTCAACAAGCTCACTATTAAAGATAAATTTCTCATTCTTGACATTGATGAATTGTTGGATGAATTATATGGAGCAATTTACTTCACCAAGTTGGATCTTCGTTCAGGATATCATCAAATTAAAATGAATATTGAAGACATTCTTAAAAGAACATTTAGAACTCATGAAGGTCACTATAAATTTTTAGTCATGCCTTTTGGCCTTACTAATGCACATTCCACATTTCAAGGTTTGATGAATTCCACTTTCAAACCCTTCCTTAGAAATATTGTGTTGGTATTTTTTTATGATATACTAATCTACAAAAAGTCTTGGAAAGATCATGTTTAAAATGTTGACAGGGTGCTCAAACTACTACAAGAGAAAAAATTGTATGAAAAATCCTCCAGATGTTTCTTTGGGGTGTTGGAGGTGCAATATTTGGGTCATTATGTATCTCATGAGGGTTTAAAGGAAAACACTAACAAAATTAAATCTGGAATGTAAAATCCCCACAACCTTAAGGCATATTCAAGGATTTCTTAAGATGACAGGGTATTATTGTAAGTTTGTTAAGAATTATGGGAAGATAGTAGCACTTGTAACAAAAATTACTGAAGAAAGATGAATTTTCTTAGACTCCAAAAGGAACTAAGGCCTTTGAACATATTTAAGAGGCAATGTGTCGAGCTCCAGTCTTAGCTACACCGGACTTTACAAAAACCTTTATTATAGAATGTGATGTATTCGGAAATGGATTTGGTGTTGTTTTAATGCAAGAAGGAAAAACCATTTCCTTTGAAAGTCATGCAATCAAGGGAAAGAATTTACACAAACTTATTTATGAGAAGGAAAGTTGGAAATACTACATGCTCTGAAGCAATGGCACCCTTACCTAATGGGAAAACACTTCAAGGTAAAAACAAATCATGATAATCTTAAATACTTCTTGGAACAAATATTATCTTCTAAAGAGCAACAAAAATGGGTCACAAAGATGTTGGGTTATGACTTTGAAATCATCTACAAAAGAGGGAAACAAAATGTTTTTGCACATGAACTCTCAAGAAAGGATGAGGATGTGGAGGCATTTCTCTGTGTCATTTCTATTATCCAACCTGATTGGATAACAAAAGCAAGGGATGAATGAAAGAATGACGAAGGGGTGTGGACACTCATCCAAAAGTTGTAGCAAGATCCTAGTGCATCTTATACATTTATCTAGAAAAATGATTCATTATGGTACAAAGATAGCTTATCTATATGTAAGGACTCCCAACTCAAAGAAAAGGTTTTTTCGTGTTAAAATTAGCAACTAGGGTCAAACTTCATGTGGGTCATCTTATTCATGGCTGATAATATTTTTATTAGATTCCTCTCATCGAGAGATGTAGGTTTGATAAAAACATCATCCGATTCTGATAAGTATTCATGGAGATATGAATTTATTTTGATTATGGAATTATTATCAAGTTGACCTACAACTCATGTAGGCTCAAAAGCCCAACAGTCGCATCTATTCAAACACCAACGTTGTCTATAAATACAGGACTTTTTTTCATTTGGACTCACTCATCTCATCACATCTCTCTCTCTCTACTGTGCAGAAAAGAGTCTCTTCTCTACTACACAGAAAAGGGTCTCTCTCTCACACATGTGAAGCCGAAATCTGTTGAACCTGAAGCTGCAACTGCAGAAGTAAATTTTGACCTGCATGGACTAGAAGATCTCCTCATCTGAACTACATTGTAGATTCATCTGAACCTCCTCTGGAAGCCACAACTTTTGGTGGTGGAATCAAGTCAATCCGACGGACGGTTTGCAAGATATCGACTGCCCTAGTTTGAAGGAAGCTGCTGAAACTGAAGCTGCAACTGCAAAAGTAAAGTTTGACCTACGTGGAATATAAGATCTCCTCATCTGAACTGCACTATAGGTTCATCTGAATCTCCTCTGAAAGCTTCAACTTTTGGTGGTGGAATCAAGTCAATCCAATGGACAGTTTGCAAGATATCGATTGCCCTAGTTTGAAGGAAGTTGCTAAAACTAAAGTTGCAACTGCAGAAGTAAAGTTTGACCTGCGTGGACTAGAAGATCTCCTCATCTGAACTATGTTGTAGGTTCATTTGAACCTCCTCTGGAAGCCACAAATTTTTGTGGTGGAATCATGCCGATCCGACAGTCGGTTTGTGAAATATCGTCTGCCCTAGTTTGATGATGAAGTCGCTAATGTTGATGTTGCTGATCTAGGGTTTGCTACTGCTGATATAAATCAGATTTATTGTACTATTTCTCTCTGCTGAATTATTGAAGATAAAATAACATTTGATCAAAGGGTTTCCCCACACATTGTGGGGTTTTTCCTTGGCTAACCACCACATGTTGTGTCTCTTGTCTTGGCTTGTTTTCTATCGATTGTTTAATGTTGTACTCTGCACTTTAATTTATGTACATGTGATTGCTAATCCGTGGAATATAATAAGGAAACAAAAGTAAATTGTTATAAGCATAGAACATACCATAGATTAACATGGTATCAAAGCTGAGGTGAAGACAAAGCCCGAGTAAGAGCAAGAGCAATCACCGAAGAGAAGATTGGAAAGGCTATCCTAAAAGAACGATGGGGTCCTCAACACTCTTTCCTGCCAAAGACAAGCTCAGTGAGAAAGTTGACTATCACGGATGGAAGATGTTTATCGATCTAACCCTTGAGGATCAAGGAGTGTTGGATCATGTGAGAGGCAATATTGTTGAGCCTCCATCAAATGCACCTCCTGCTGCCAAGAACAAATGGAAGAACGGAGAAGTTAAAGCAAAGAAGATCATTCGGGACTCTATCGACAAGCACTTGGTGGCCACATCTCTAGACTGGTGAGTTTATTTAAAGTTAATGATGCAAATCAAGTTTTGTTTCTTAGAAATAAGTTAAGGGAAATCAAGAACGCTAAAGTTGAGAGTATGCAAGCTTACTTCTTTAGAATCACCGAGATCAGGAACGATCTCCTATCTATTGGGGAGACTATTATTGATAAGGAAATGTCACTCATGACTCTTGGAGGATTACCATCCAAATGGTACGTGTTCCGGACTACTCTTCTGAACAATCATGTAATTCCTGGTTTCAAGGAATTAATGGCTAGATGCATTTAAGAAGAAACAAGGGTAGAAGAGCAAGAAATGCCCATGCCTAAAGGTCCTCCTGTTTCCTTTTCTTCACATGCTAAGAAAAGAAATAATTCCGGGACTAAATCAAAAAGAAAGGCTGGACCTAAGGGTGGAAGAAAAGGATGATGTTTCATCTACAATAAAGCAGGTCACTATGCAAAGAATTCCCTGATAGAAAGGACTCTCACCGTGACGATGATCAAAATCCCTCTCATGATAATCAAAGGAATGACAAATTCAATAGCAAAGGTAAGAGGAAAGTTGGGAATCAAGGAAGAGGACAAGCATTCAAGAAGGCTAGAAATTTCAGGATGTATTAAATGCACCTGACCTCTGAAAGAACCTGGTGTCCATCTCGGCAATGGAAGGCAAAGGCTACAAGGTAACCTTCAGCAATGACAAGGTACGTATATGAAAAAATAATGTTAAAGATGCCTTTACTCTTGGGTTTTATGTTGATTCATTAGATCAGGTCGATGGAAGTCCGCTAGCTGTCATGTCTTATGACACATCTCTTTAGTCCGAACTTTGGCATCGGAGGTTTGCCCCCCTTTATTATAAAGCTCCACTCTGTGTAAGACAAATTGTGATAGGGATGCCCAAATTCCGAGTAGAGAAAGAAGGTGTATGTCTAGGATGTGCCGAAGAAAAGCTCAAAAGTGGACCATTCCCCTCAAGCCAAAGCAAGACCTCCGATATATTACAGTTGGTTCACTCAGGCATACCTGAGGTTGGCATTAGGAGGGAGACTACTACACCACATACTCCATAGCAGAATGGTGTGGCGGAAAGGAAGAAACATATGATTGTGGAAGCTATCAGGGCCATGGTACATGATCAAAGACTCTCGAAGTTTCTATGGGCTGAAACTACAAACATCGCCGTATATGTACAAAATCGATGCCCTCATCAAGCATTGGGTTCCAAGACTCCTGAAGAAATGTTCACTGGTAAGAAACTTGATGTTTCTCATTTTTTTTTGGAAGCCCTGTATATTTTCATGTGCCGAAAGAGAAAAGAAATAAATTGGGTGCATCTAGAAAGAAAGGAATTTTCGTGGGCTATGGTGAAAATACTAAAGGCTATAGAATCTATGTAGTCGGTCAAAGGGAAGTCATGATTAGTCATGATGTCACCTTTGACGAAGATATGGCTCTCAGCAAGGTGGACAATCTTCCGACTTTGAGAAGCTCTCAAGAAGCCGACACCAGGGAACCGAAAGAAAGAATGATGAATCAATGCCTGATGTAGAAGAACCCATGGATTCGATTGATCCTCATCCACATGAGCCTTCCTCTTCTAAGAAGAGGCCTTCATGGCTTAGGGGGATACTTGATGATGCTAAAGGACATGCTACACCCTGAGGAACCTTTTGTCAAAGTAAGAAACCTAACAGGTATCAGGGATACCTGACCATCATGAGCACGATCATACAAAATGAGCCTTCATCATTCTCATATGTCATCAAGCATCAAGTATGGAAGGATTTTATGACCATAGAATATGAGTTTATTATGGAGAATTATTTCTGGGAAGTAGTTCTCAAACCCTAGGACAAGACAATTGTCACTTCTAAATGGCTTTACAAGATAAAGAATGCAATAGATGGAAGTACCAAAAAGTATAAGGCTCATTTTGTTGCTCGTGGTTTCTCCCAGAAGGAAGGTATAGAATATGATATTTGCACATGTTTCCAGATATATGACCATCCGCTTGTTCATAGCCCTTGTGTCTTCACAAGGATGGAACCTACATCAGATGGATGTCAAGACCGCGTTCTTGCACGGTTCGATCAAAGAAGAGGTCTATGTGGAGCAACCCGAAGGATTTGAGATTTATGATCGAAAATCTCATGTATGCAGGTTGAAGAAGGCTCTCTATGGGCTAAAGCAAGCACCTTGAGCATGGTATGAGAGGATCAATAGCTACTTGATGAAGCTGGGATTCTCTAGGAATGAAGCCGATCATAACCTTGAAAATGACAAGCCTCTCATACTGGTGTTGTATGTGGATGACCTCTTTCTAACAAGTGTAGACCCTCTCATTCACAAATGTAAGAGGGAGTTGGCTTTTGAATTTGAAATGAAGGACCAAGGACTTGAAGTGTGGCAGAAGCCAAGGTAAATTCTCCTATCTCAAAGAAAATATGTGGTAAAGATATTGGAAAGATTCGATATGATGGACTGCAAGCCTGTGACTACCTCGAGGACCTTAACTTTTTGAAGTTATATGGTAGTGATGTCAAACCAGATTTGGGAAATGCCTTTGAGTTTCATAAACTCATTCGCATTGATGTTCTTAGTGAACCTCCGTCCGAACTTATGTTTTGCAATTAGCATTGTGAGCTCATATTTGGTTGAGCCTCACTGGATTGATGCCAAGAATCGTCTAAGATATCTTTGTGGCACAATTACTAATGGGTTAAGATACACTGCCGGAGATGTGAGACTACTTGGATATATTGATGTTGATTGGGAAGGCAATGTGGCGGACCATAAGAGCACTTCTGGGTGTTGTTTCACCTTGGGATCTGCTTCGATATCCTGGATGAGTAGGAAGCAAAAGTCGGTGGCTTTAAGCACCGCCGAAGTAGAATATATTGCTGCTAGCATGGCCTCCTGTGAGGCAGTCTGGTTGCGAAAGCTCTTCAGTGAACTATTTGGATTTACATTGGATATTGTTATCACTCAGGTTGTTCCCTTCTTCCTGTAGGGAATACGGCCGAGGTAACCACTAACCAATCTTTTAGTTGTAGGTCCTAGCCTACCTGCAACTAGAGAGGGCTCTCTCTTTGTAATTTAGCTTTGTTTTGAAGTATTTTAGGCTAGTTATGATGAACATGGTTTGTTTTTAAGTTTGTTGGATGGTGATCTCAGACAGAACTGGGATGCAAGTGTATAACTGTTTTTCCATTGGGCAATGGAGTCATTGCAAGTGTAATCGTTGAAAGAGTTTCTTGGTGAAAAGGTAGTGCTACAAAGTAGGATAGGCATGCTAGAAACGATTTTCAAATCTGGAAATGATGGAATGAAGTCAGGGAATGAAAGGCAATCAAGAATATTTCATTTAGCGACAGAGGGAAAGTGTATGAATATTGTGTAGGAGCAATTAAGGATTCCTAAACAGTATTCTAAATGAGAGAACTAGTGCAAACATGAGCAGTTAAGAATTCATATTCATGACTAGTCCTAAAGAAAACATAATTAATAACAAAGATTGAACATAAGGTGCGTTCAAACAAATCCTATGCTATTCTTCTTCTCTATTACCAAGATCATGAAACATAGATGAGATTTACAAAAATAGAGAACATAAAACACAGTTTAGTATAACTTATTGTTCCATAGCATGACACAGGAATTTTGTAGCAAGTCCCAGAACGTCCAATCCACCTTCAGATCATTCAGACACAGTGAACTTCAACCGCCATTTGTATTAGCACAGTCTGATATGTTACAGCGCAGTTCAGAAAGAAGAAATCATCAACCCCCAATACATCTCTTTTACAAGTATATATAGAAGTTTTTACAAAATATCCCATAGGGAAATATCTGGACATCAATGTATCCATCTACTTTGACATAATTAATGACTATTTGTGGAAAAATTGCGCAGCAATAATTGAGGAATTAAAAGCTCTTTACTCATTGTGGCAGGTGTCTTGTACGTTGTTGACCTTTTGTCTCTGGCTGTCAGTGGGTGACCGCTTCCTTGAAATGTTGTCCTGTAGTGCTGTCCTGTGACACCTGTTCTGCACCTTTGAATATTAGCGCGAATTTCACCCACTATTAATTTGAATTTTATGGTAGCTGAGCCATATCATGCAACTTGCTCATGCAGACAATAAATGAGAAGAGAATCAAACTACTTTAAAATCTAAAGCAGACTTTTCCACCAACCCTCAGTTGGCAATTGATGTTTTCTTAACTTCTATAATGTTTCATCAGCTTCAGTGTAGGTATAATAATTCGGCCAAACTGGAAAAAGGTGTGCTACCTCATGCTCTATGTAAAACAAATCCTCCACCTTGTCATATAAACTCTGCCCTGTGGGAGGGACTGCTTCTTCTGTACTGTTGGATGATGCTGTGATTTAATTTTGAATGAAGGTACTCAGCCTGTTTGCATACTGCTCATGTTTTAGTAGCCTTCCAGCACTAGTAACCAGGCTGGGTAAACCTTTGGCTTGGAAATTTGCAAGCCTCTGTCTAAAAGCATTTACCTCTAACTGCATTTCCTGGCATTTCCTTTCTATAGTCTGGACAAAATTTCTCATGGTCAGCACTTTCTTGACTCTTACTATAGTCTCTGTCCTGTTCTGGATGTTCAGTGCTGCCAGCTGGTCGCCAGTACTAGTATTCAAAAAGTGAATCAATTGAATGGCTTGCTCAGGCTTATATGCTAGCAATGTTCTGGCTTTATGAGTTTCATGCTGAGCTACAACCATCAATTCTACTTGGTCAAAAATGGTTTGTATTCCTGTCCATTGTTCAGCAAGAGATTGGCCAATTTTATTCCACAAAATTGTTTTTATCTCAATCAGGGTTCTATGGAGAGTGAGGTCTTTCTCCAAGGCCTTTATCTTATTTTCCAGGGCCTTTGCTTCCCTAGTTTTCTCAGCAACTATCATTTTTTACTTATCATAACTAGCCTCAATCTTGGCTAGCTTTTCTTTTGTTTCCTTCATCTCTGCCATTTGTAATTCTAGAGCCTTAATCTCTTTCATCATGGCCTCCATGCTCAAGTTGGCCTCTTGCACTGCTGCTGCTGTTGGATCTGCTGAAGTTGATGCACCTGCTGCTGATGTTGAACCTAGGGGAGGTGTTGTTGTAGTAACTGTTGTTGGAGGAGCTGTTTGGGATGGATGAGGGGCTAACTTTGGATGTTTCCCTCGTTGAGATTCCTCCAATTCTTTCTATGCTTCCATTATCCTTTGATTCATCCTCATAAGTATACTTACCACATCCTCTACTTCCTGTTGTTGTGTTGCTTTTGCAGTTTGAGGATGTATGGTGACTGGCAGCTTCATTTGTTTTCTTAATGCTACTATGTCTTCCTCCTTTTTTCTAATCAAGGCCTGTGTGCCTTTGGGATATTTGGGATCATGTCCCAACTCTATGATGATCTCCTCCAAGGATTTTACCCTATTCTCCTTGGCCAAGGATGAGGCTTTTTCCAACTCTAACTAAGCAGAAGTATTATATAAGGAGTTCTACAATCTATGGGCCAATAAAGCCTTGTCTGCCAGTGTAGAATAAACCATTTCTCCCGTCTGCTTATGTAACTCAATCTGGTCTAAAGGATGTATATATTTTGCTAGGACCTCCAGATTGGTTCTGATGTAGTCTGCAGCTGACTATGGCTACTGTGTAGTAGGTCTGAAGTGACTGAGTGTCATCTTCCCTGCTTCCATATCGTAGGCTGCCATTAGCCTTTGCTGATTTGTCGGAGCCATTCTCATTAACTGGTTGTAAAGCTGAAACCTTATTGGCTCATTTCTAGCTTTAATCTCTGTGAATGCCTTTTTTATATCCGAGCCCCTTTGGGCCTGCTGTTTGGAGGATGAAACTTCCCCACCTGGTTGTTTCTCTTGCTCCTGTGGAAAGGAGCTAGCCGATGTTTCCAAAATAGGAGGGATATGCTGCTCAGAAGTCCCCTCACCCCTGATGTTTCCTATGGTCTCTTCTGTGATTTCCTCCTCGGCATAGGGGTTTAGTCTCTGCCTTTTTTCTCCTTGCTGGTTCGTGGATGTCCCTGTGGGTGTTCCATCTGTTCTATCCCTCTTTTTACCTCTTTCCTCATTGTCAGGAGTTTGCAGCACAGGGATTTCAGGTGCTTTTTTTTGTGTTAAAGGGCTTTGCTCTTGACCCTTTTCCGGATTTGAGGATGGCTGCTCCTCCATTGTGCTTTGCTATTCAGAATGCTCAATTTCTTTTCCCTTTTCTGCTGATGATATGGCCTCCTTAGCTGGCTGCCTTGAAGTAGCAGTTGATGTGCTTGCTCCCACTGGTTGAGGCTGTGTGAAGGTGACTTGTGCAACATAATCCAGGTCAATCCTTTTCTAAATTTCTTTCATGTCTTTCTCTAATTTTTCTTCTTCAGTGAGCTCTTCATCATCCAAGGTGCCCTCTACCCATTCTGGTTGATTGGCATATTGTTCAATGTGGGGGATTGGCTGGTGCACATATCCTGAAAGCCTGTCTTTGATTCTTCTAAGACTTATGAAGTGTTCAGGGTCATATGGTGCCCAGTAAAAGCTCTGTTTCAACATGAGTTCTTGTCCTAGCATGTTGTCTGCATCCTTCCATGCTTCTTCCCTTTTGTTGAAAACAAAGGGACCCAACTGGTGTCTGATTTTAAGCTGTGATTTCTTGTTTTTCCCATGGAAATGAGTTAGGTCTGCATTGTTGAACTGCCTGAAATATTCCAGGGCAAAAAATCTCATGGGGACATATCTTGGGAGCTTATAGGGAGACAACTCACACCCATAAATTCTTATTATTGTGTGGTTTTGGTAGAAGTACCAATCACCAATGCTGTAGCCCTTAGAAAGATGCAAGATTCTTTGCATTTCAGCAGTAAGTCTGGTAAGAGGAGTCACCATTAATAGGCAAGTAGCTGGGTAAATGAATAGGTCAATAAACTCACAATATGTGTATGGAGAATGGTGGACTTCATGGAAAATTGAGGTCCAATAAACAACAGATCTCCTCTCTCCCTTTGGGTCTAATCTCCTGAGAGGAACCTTGAAACTATCTGAGTGATAGTAGAGCAACAAGTGGTATATATAAGAAGTGTATTTAAACACTCTTTCTCTCTCCATCATCATGAATTGTTCATGTATCTTGTTTGCTATGAATGTGGCATAGTCATACATGACAACAGGGGGCTGCCCTGGAGTGAATATGGTTAGAAGAAAAAATACAGTCTCATCCACAAATTCTCTTGTTTTTCATCCTAAAATGTATGAAATCATCTCCACCATGAGCTTGCATGTTTCATTAAATGAGACCTGATGATAAGGAGGAGGATGATCATATTGGCACTGTGGCTCCATAAACAGCTGACTAACTCTTGATATTTCTGCTTTAGAGAGCCTTGCACCCTGATCCAACAAGAGTTTCATTGTGAGGGGAACCAGAGTCTGAGGAGGCTCAAACTTCAGCATTTCATTTATGGCTTGAGGAGTGATATAGAAGAGCACAGACCCATCTGGACTGAGAATTGCTCTCAGAGTGGGTCCATAGTGTGCATGGCATAAATGAATGAAATCAGGTAGCACATTGACTTCTAGAAGGTAATAGATGGTCATACTAGATTGCCAAATTCCTAGAACATCAGTGTTATTTCTGTGATTGTGTTTGAATTGGCACACGACTTTGAGGTGGGAAGTAAGGCCCATCATATCTCTGATCTGAAAGTCTCTGTCTTCTAATGGTAGCCACTCTAAGTCCATGTGTGGAGCATTTAAAGGAGCAATGTTCAAGGATACTGGAGTCTCCATATCTTATATTGCTGGTATTGATTGCAACGTAGGTATAAAACAGCAATAGGAAGTGGAATTGAGGCTCTTAGGCTACTGACAGCAGTATGACAACTGATTTTTTATGTCAAACCAATCTCATTGTATGAAGTTTATAATGAAAAATCAATTTACATCACTTAGAATGGGTTTTTCCTGCATGAATTTGCCAAATTACAGGCTCTGTGGGCAGAATGCCGAGAAAACAGAATTGAATTCTACCTAAGGGGCTGAGGAAAATGAGAGGCGAGGATTTCCCTTTTGCAAAATAGGTTTAGAACAGAGGAAAGAGGGCGCTTTAGACTAGTTCAATTCAACACTTTGAACAATTTCTTGAAGTTTTCTGTGGGTGAAAAGAACGCAGAGAGTGTTATAATGGCAGGTTTACAGAGGGAAAGAGCGCAAATTTGCAGGTTTATTGTGAATTACCAGCTTAAATGGTGTATGTAGGTCAGTGGGCAATTGGTAGGAACTTGTTTGGAAGCAATCACAGGTTCATTCGGCAACTTATAAACAGAGAAGTATAAAAAACAGGGGTTTCAGGCCAAAATGCGGATAAATACCTGTTTCTAGGGTGCCGAGGGTGTTTAACAGGTACAGGTTGAGCTGTGGAGACGAACTACGGTGTCGAATTTGCAGGTTTGATGGCCAATATAGCTCTGGAAGTAATTCAATAGTGTAAGCGCATGCACGTCGTTTGCGGGTGCAAAATAGAAAATGGATGAAAAATGGTCGTTTTCACGACTTTTAACCAAATTTGGAAATTTGGCGCTTTTTGGCGCTTTCCTTGGATGACGTCATCATGACGTATTTTTTGTCGGGTAGAGGGTACGAAAGATGACGTGGCGGGTGACGTAGATGATGACATCATCATGACATGGTGGTAGGGTGATGACATCAGCGGGTGACATGGTGCAGGTACAGTGCAGTGGCAGGCAACGTGGCAGCATCATCATGTAGTGACGTAGGCAAGCGGGGAGGGCGGTAAGTGGTTTGTGTTGGACCGCTTTTGGTACGGGAGTGATATGTGTCAGGGGCGGCCCGATGCAATAGGAGGCCGACAACTGTCCCCATGTACGACGGTGAAACTGTCAACCATCGGGTACTATCGTACCGCTACGAAGGGGTGCCTGATATGCATGCAGACCGTGGGATCTGAGAGAGCCGATCCTACGGTGGACGGGAGGGCAAAGCGATTGGGGTTTAGCAGAATAGCACGCCCGATAAACATCAATTTTTCAAGGCTGCGGGTGGGTTTTAGACTTTAGGTTAAGGATTAATGTGTTTCGGCGCTGGGCTATGGTTATTCGTTTAACCAAGTATTAAATGAAATCCATAATAAAATATATGCGCGGGATAAGGTATAGTTCGATGTGTGGGGGGGGGGGGGTTTAATATGGTTATTTATTTAACCAGAAGTTAAATAAATCCCAAGGGTAACGAACGCGGAGGGGCTAACAATGGGTCCCAAATGGATCTAATGTTTCCCGACTTTTAGTATTTGGCTATAGTTGCCATGGGGAGGAATATTTAGTGTTCTTTGGGGTTTTTATACAGTTTCTTGTAGAATAGGGGTGGGGAAATGATTTAGGGAGCTGGATAATAGGGTTAGATGTTAATATGAGTTCTATGGAATGAAAAGGAATGGATGTATGCTAATTTTATAGAAATGGAAGCTTGAGCATAGTGAAATGACTGGATTGTGGAGAAATCAACTTCACACAAGAAATGTGGCTTCTTTTCACTAAGTCAACTCAGATGTCAACTTGGTTTTTTAATAAGAATGGAGTGAAACTGGACTATTTGGGAAAATCCCAAGGTCCTTGAGGGGATGTTAGTGAATGATTTCTGGGGGAATGAAGGGGAAGTTAGTCATGCTTCCTTGTTGTACCATCAAATAATGCCATGGTGTCAATGCCATAAGTGAGATAAGTCCTTCTTTGACAAGATAAAAAGTAATGATAACCCTGTTTCTGCAACCTCAAACTACCTACCCAGCCTAATACACCTAACATTTTTTTTCTTTGCATTGGGTGCACTTGAACTGGCAAACCCTGATTATCCTCTTTTTCTTTTGACTGCCCTCCTACCTAAATGTACCCTTATTTCTTCCAAGGGCCCAGATTAAGCAGTTGGACTCCTTAAATTCTCTACCTAGCTACTCATCTACCAATCTTGAACTGTTTGGACAGATACTCTTTCTCTATTCTACAACAACAATTCAAACATGGCATGGTATAGATTAAACTGTTGGGCCATCCATCAAATGTAATAAGCAGCAATACCTCCACCTGGTAATCTTTGCAAAATAAGATAGCAGTGGCATTTTAACTAGCCACTTTCCTGGTCTTTGGTTTGGGGTTCATTTTCATTATTTTTTTCTGACCAATTGATTTTCTTGCCTTTTGATTATTCTTTTAAGGCATACCCTCTTTTCATTTTTTAATTTTCTTTGTCTGTTATACAAAATATGGAACCTCTGCAGCATGCAGGGATGAACATATTTAGCACTTCCACTGTCAATCATGAAAAATGAAACCTATTGGTATAAGAATCTAACAGATACCACTGTGATTCTCTGTAACAACCAGAGGTAGGATTCAATTATTGAGGAATCTCGTATTCTTCGATCGCTCCAGCAAATAGAAATCATCTGGGATATGGTAAGTCGATGAGCAAGGAGGCTCCATCGCATTAAGATGATGTACAGGTCTATACACCTTGTTAAAGCCCCGAGGAAAGATCTAATATGTGATTTTCCCAAACGACTTGGAGTTGTCAAGAAACCTTTATACAAGGGTCCTACATGTTGCATACATTGAGCTCTAAGAGATCTGAGGGCTTGCGAGAGAAACATACGACCACAGGGTGACTCACCCTCCCCTGGTGGTGCGCACTGGAACAAGATGATTTGATCTCTTGTGGGACAAGATGATTCACTCTCTTGTGGAACAGGATGATTCGCTCTCCTGTGTAGCAGGATGATTAGTTCTCTTGTGAGGCCTGGATTGATGCGTTCTCCATGGCGATTGTAGCAGGATTGATGTGTTCTCCTGTGAGGCCTGGATTGATGTGTTCTCCATAGTGATTGTAGTAGGATTGATGTGTTCTCCTATGAGGCCTGGATTGATGTGTTCTCCATGGCAGCCTGGATTGATGTGTTCTCCTGTGAGGACAAGATTGATTAGTTCTCTTGTCAAGGCATCCTACCCATGCAGTCTGGGACTCATGAGAAGTACCTCTTATCTAATCAATGAGTAGGGAAATGAAGTTAGGGACCATAGTAGTACCGATGGATGCATCGTTGTATCTACCGTACTCCATACACTAGGATGACCTCCATTGATCTGGGATCAATGATACTGGTCTGGAACCAGTGGTAGGAGTTGTACCATACTATGACACTGACTTCGAGTCAGTTGAGGCTGGTCTAGGACTAGTGGTACATACTCTGAGACTGACTTTGTGTTAGTGTAGTACTGGTCTGGGACCAGTGAGAGTGGTACATACTATGACGCTGACTTCGGGTCGGTTGAGACTGGTCTGGGACCAGTGGTACACTCTCTGAGACTACAATACTGGTCTGGAACCAGTGGTAGGAGTAATACCTACTATGAAGCTGACTTCGGGTCGATTGAGACTAGTCTGGGACCAGTGGTACACACTTTGAGACTGACTTTGAGTCAGTGGAGGATGATACTAGTCTGGGACCAATGGAGTTGTATTCACTATGACACTGACTTCGGGTTGGTTGAGACTAGTTTGGAACCAGTGGTACATACTCTGAGATTGACTTTGAGTCAGTATGATACATCCTCGATCATTTCTTCTTCTTCATAATTCGGACAAAAGCAGAGTAGAATAGAACAATGCAAGAGCAGAGCAAAACAGAGCAAAACAATATAGATCAATACAAGGTAGAGCAAGACAAAGCAGAACAGGTAGAATAGAGCAGAGCAGGGCAAGGGTCAAGCTGTATAGGGCAGTGCATTTGATGGATGAATAGTAGCAACCGTCAGACAGATTGCAAATGAAGTTCTCCATAGTTGAGAGGGAGTGTTAAAATTGGCAACTAGGGCCAAACTTCATGTGGGTCATATTATTCATGGATGATAATATTTTTATTAGATTCCTCTCGTTGAGAGGTGTAGGATTGATATAAAGATCATCCGATTCTGATAAGTATGCATGGAGATATGAATTTATTTTGATTATGGAATTATTATCAAGCCAACCTACAACTCATGTAGGCTCAGAAGCCCAAAAGTCGCATCTATTCAAACACCAACGTTGTCTATAAATATAGGAGGACTTTTCCTCATTTGGACTCACTCATCTCATCACATCTCTCTCTCTCTACTACGCATAAAAGAATCTCTTCTCTACTGCGCAAAAAAGGGTCTCTCTCTCACACATGTGAAGCTGAAAGTTGTTGAACCTGAAGCTGCAACTGCAGAAGTAAAGTTTGACCTGCATGGACTAGAATATCTCCTCATCTGAACTGCGTTGTAAGTTAATCTGAACCTTCTATGGAAGCCGCAACTTTTTGTGGTGGAATCAAGTCAATCTGACAGACGGTTTGCAAGATATCGACTGCCCTAGTTTGAAGGAAGCTGCTGAAACTGAAGCTGCAACTGCAAGAGTAAAGTTTGACCTGTGTGGACTAGAAGATCTCCTCATTTGAACTACATTGTAGGTTCCTCTGAACCTCCTCTAGAAGCCACAACTTTTGGTAGTAGAAACAAGTCAATCTGACGGACGGTTTGCAAGATATCGACTGCCCTAGTTTGAAGGAAGTTGTTGAAATTGAAGCTGCAACTGCAAAAGTAAAGTTTGACCTACGTGGACTAGAATATCTCCTCATCTGAACTTCATTGTAGGTTCATCTGAACCTCCTTTAGAAGCCGCAAATTTTGGTGGTGGAATCATGCCGATCCGACGGTTGGTTTGTGAGATATTGTCTGCCCTAGTTTGATGATGAAGTTGCGAATGTTGATGTCATTGATTTAGGGTTTGCTACTGCTGATATAAATTATATTTATTGTATTATTTCTCTTTGATTAATTATTGAAGATAAAAGAAGATTTGATCAAAGGGTTTCCCCACACATTGTGGGGTTTGTCCCTGGCTAGCTGCCACATCTTGTGTCTCTTGTCTTGGCTTATTTTTTGTCGATCGTTTAATGTTCTATCTACACTTTAATTTATGTACATGTGATTGCTAATCTATGGAATATAATAAGGAAAAAAAGTAAATTGTTATAAGCATAGAACATACCATAACTTAACATTTTGGAATTGCACACCTCTCATATAGGAGGGCACTCAGGATTTTAAGAAACTTACCACAAGGTCAAGCAGGACTTTTTTTGTTGGGGCCTAGTTACCCACCATTTTGTGGGTGATAACCCTAGGAGAAAAAATTTCTCCAATATGGTCCTCAGTCGGCAGCCAACAGCCCCTTGCAACCACAAACTAACTTGTTGTGCCATTTCTCTGCCACGTGGGCCAGTCATGTGGTCCCTCACCCATTTGTCATGATCGTATGTTTGAAGGTGGGCCTTCCAAACCTAAAGGTTTTCCTTGTCATTTGGTAATTGAGTATTGTAGTTTACTTATCATGGAAACTTATGGGAATGGATTAATGGGGGGATTCGACAAAAAGAGTGGGCTAGGTTTGTGCTCTTGTCCCCTAGGCCTCTTTTAGATGTTACCCTTGGATCCTAGTCCCGTGGGATCTCCTTTATTGCCCTTTGGGTTTTAGGGTGGTAATACATGGGAAACCCTTATTTTGGTTGTGTGGTCCTGCTCCCTCATCCACTTACATTATTCCCCTTCCATTCATTATAACCCCATTCATCATTTTTCCCACTTGGGTCCACATAGGGTTAGCCTCCCCTTCCCCTTGCCCACACCTTGGGTCGGGCCCGAAACGATGCTAAGGAGGATGAGGTAGCTAAAAATAAAAGTAAAAGAATAATGGCCACATTCAATAGGAAGATGTACCACAAATGCAAAAGATGGTTGAGACAAACATATTTAGTATGTGGGAAAAGCCAATGCATGAGCTCTATCCCATTCCCATGGCCATCACCTTGGTTCCTATAGGCCTTAGATGAGCCTCCTCTATCATTCAAGAACCCATGATTGTCCCAACTCCTAGTGGGAAATGAACCGCCTCACCTCCAAGGGGGTATCCATTGCTACAGTTTACACATCATGCTCTTGTTCCTTAAGTCTCTAGCAGTTAAAAAAAGAAAAAACATAAAAGGAAAAAGGCATATGAAGAAGGGTGGAAAAATCAAGGTCGGGGTAATTCATGTACCACTATTTCTCCATCATATACATTATATACCCAAGTGTGGCCTTCCCTTTATTAGCTACCCTTGTAACCCAACATGTGGCCCAGGATTTCCCCTTTCATTCCCTACTCCATTCATCTCTTTATCACATGCCACGACCCTTTGAAGGATGTAGCTTGAACATACTATCCCCTTTAAAGGTAGAAACCACCTAATAGGGTACTTGGTTAACCCCATTTGGAGCTTGGAGACACTAGCACATGCCAAAGCCTAATATGGAAGGGCATGCCATTATGAAGTGCCCACTATTGTCCATGGTTTGTAAGATCTTTAAATCAATTTCCTTAAATGACTTGTTGCACTGGAAGGTTAGGGGACACCTTGGATCTTATGCAAGATTACAGATGGTCTCCATTTTGGATTTGGTCTTCCTATACGGGGTCCTAACCCTCCATAGGGCTACATTGGCACATGTAGGGTGTGTGTAGAGAGCCATGGGCCTCCACATCAGTAGACAACACTCCATGGATCCCCATATATGTTCAGACATTTCTCGAGATTCACCTATTTGACGAGGAAGATGCACCTAGTTCACCATGCCCAACCGGCCCCACAGTGGTACCATGCACTTGGTAGATGACCAAGGACTTGTATGATGATGTGGCATCACTTACACCATCATTTGATCCCTTACAGATGGTCTACAGGAATCTTCGATCTACTTGGAGACCCATGAGGTTACTTGTGTGCCCTCACACCCATTGAGAGCACCACAGGTTTATTATTTGGAAAAAAAGGGGCCAACCCCTTGTCCACTACTTTTGGGGGTCCTATTCATCATTGTGGCACTTATGAACTTCATCAAGCTTCTTAAAAGGCCCAATGACATGTATTATTAATTGTTTGACCTCTTGAGAGGCTTATTCTTTTGTTTGTTAGCTAGTTTAGTGGGCTTGTCACCAAAAGTTAGTTGTTTTGCACATTATTTTATTCTAGGGGTTAATGTAGGCCCAAGCATCTAAATCGAACTCATTAGAAGTGTATAAATAGAAGTGATGATGATTCATTTTAGCAACATCACTTGGATTTGGAACTAGTATCTCTTTAGAGATTTCACTATCCTTCTTAGAGGATGAATATTTAGAGCATGGAATGAATTTTGATGTTTGGATAATTTTCATATGTCTTGGATCTTCTTGATGGCAAGCACTGGATGGTTGGATACATCCATATACATGTAAGTACATTTTAATGATATTCTTTCTAATTTTGTCACATACATTATTGTTGTGATTTTTCTATACTAGGGCTTATTTGATGCATCTCTTATGCGAAGTTATGGATATTTTGTTTTTGGATAGTGAATGCTTCATGTATTAGCCATGGATAATGAATCAATGTTCCTAGGGATATTTCATTATTGAAATTCATCTTGACAAGCCATTCACCTTGCAAAACGAACTATAAATTCTTTGAAGTTTCTTTTGTTACAGTCCTAGTGCCAAGCAAAGTTGTCTTTGAAGCCTCCTTGACCTAGAAAATTCAAAGGTCCATAGTCATAATTGTACCTGACTCTAATCTCCCCCAAGGATTAGGCACTGGTCCACTGAAAGGTGATCACCTTAAATCTATTTTCCTTCTACCCTTTCGTCTTCTCTAGGTCACCTAGGGCGTCAATTATCTCACGATCTAGCTATCCTAATACTTCGATTTTTGGTCCACAACTACGCTGGTGTGTCTTCAAGAAACCCTTCAAATTTCATTAGAGTCCAATGATGGGATCTTTACATATCGCAAGCCCTAGCTCGAAGACCAAGTTTTTCCCTTGGTTTCCCTTAGGCTAGAAGCCTCACTGGGATCCTTGCATTGCCTTTCATTGAAAAATCATTCCTTGATTCCTTTCCCCTCCCTAATTAGGTCAAGCATATCATTGGTTGCTAAATCATAACCCCTTGACCAAACCTTAGGTCCACTTGGTCTCGTGTGGTCTTATGCACTATCAAGATTAATTCTTCAAAAATCACCTAGAACCCAAGTTTTGACAAGAATTCTAGGACTTAGGGATCTCCTATATAAGACAAGCAGGCCACGTATTTGAGCCTCTCTTGTGAATATTCCTCCAAGATCAACCCTCATCCTATCATTGGTCCATCCATTCCGTGATCCTTATAATAACGAGTCTTCTCCCATTAGTGAACATTTGTAAAGAGTAAGGAGCCTTAGCCATGGTGACAATGGGCTATCGCTTGATTGTTACCCTTAGCATAGTAGTAACCTTTCAAGGATACCCTTTTAGGACCGTTTTTAGTTTGAGTGGTAACATTTTGGCGTCATTGTCGATGACACAAAACATATGTTTTGTTCCCCATACGACATATCCATATAACATTATTGGCATCTCCATTGGAAGAATGAAGCCCTAGTTCTTCATTGAACTTTAAGGTCGATGCTTGTAAGGTGCGGCAAGAATTTTTCTAGGCATCTTTAAATTCACCCTGGGGACTCCTACATATTTTTCATGTATATCTCAAATAATTTGTCTTTCTTTGATAAATTTCTCACTTTAGACATTGCTAGCATCCTTGGGCACCCTAATCATGTCAAGGGAAGGATGGTACATGGGGTGCCCGTATTTTATGGCGATCCACTCTCCGCAATTGACCATGTAGAAATATTTAATGCACATGCTTCAAGAGAGGAGGTTGTTCACCAAGATGTCCTTATGTTGCTTTTCATGGGATCTCTCTGTGGTCATAACTCATGGTTGCATGATCATGAACCTAAGAGCATCTCATCTATTGAGGAGACTTTCGTTGATGGCTTTCTTAGACATCTTCAAATATGCCCCACATTAAGCATCCAAGAGGAAGCCTTCATTGACCATCATCAAGACATTGAGAATCTGAGTAATGAGAAAGAAGATGAGTCCTTCTTGGGTCCACATGGCCAAAAGGATGATTTTGAGTACACGTGTTAGGAAGGATTAAATTGAGACTAACCTTACCTTTCTTGAGGATATTACTCCTGGTGACTCTCTTTTTGAGAACCTTGAGGAAGGTGATCCCATTTGCCCCTTAGAAGTTATATTGGAGATTACTTCCATATTGAAAAGGAGAAATAGGAAATTGTTGGTCCTTAATTTGATTATGCTCCCATTTACGACACAGACAAGGAGGATGAGGCTGAAATTGGTCCTCCCTTTCTCTCGAGTATTATTTATGATGACATATCCATTGATGCCTTTGGGAAGGAGAAATTTTATTTTCCCTTGCATAAGGAGGGGTAGTTGGAAGTGATCAATTTTCCTATTTGGAAAGGCCCAACCTATGATACGAAGGAAATCAATAAGGCTCCTCCTTATGATTCTATATTCAAATCACCTTAGCCTTTAAATTATGATTTTGGGGGAGAGAAACCTATTGGATATAAACACTCCACCCTCCCCTTTGCCTTCCTCCCTTGTTCATCATTTTGAGAGTGATTCTTGCTCTTGTTCTCATATGATCTCAAGTGACCTTGATCCCTTCCCCTTTCGAGTATAGTATCAAGAAAGAGCTTAATCAGGTGCTCAGTATTTAGCCCAAAAATCAAAGTTCTCAGAATGGCTCAAAACATGAACGACCATGTCCCTCTCAGAAAAACGATCCCAACACAACTCATTTCACTGAAAATCGAGTTCGTATGAGGAAGATATTGAGTTTTGTCTGCTTTGCCAAACATAAGAAATTTTTGAAAAAAAATGCACAATCACTGCACAGTTAGCAGTTTGTACTGCTGACGTGGCAAGTGACTATGCAAGGTCAATAGTGGTCAACAGTCCAATCAAGCTTCGACAAGTGTCAGCTTTTGGTTGGTTAATAGATGTGGTTATGAGACATGATTGGGTTGGTTAATGGCGGACCAATGAGGAGGGGACAATTGGCAAGCCCGGAGGTCGCCACGTGTCCGTCCCCAAAGGTCAGCTCAACGCACAATGCTTACCAAAATTTTATGGCAGGCCAGGGGGTCAAACCCGGGACCTTCTCCCAACAAACTTCATGACTTACCGTTGAGTTGCGTTAGTGGCTCTTAACATGTTATGAACTCTGCATATATTTGAAATGTATTAATGTTATGGTTGGTGGTTAGGAGGGCCAGCCCTCCCATGTGAATGCCATAACATGTTACAGTTACCGTTAACAAACCAGCGGACAGCGTGATAAACCATAACTGCAACTCCAAGCCATCGCATGTCACCTCCTCTCCACGGAAACCATTAGGCTAACAGTTTTCGAAACTGTCGACCAACATAATTGTTAGCAGAAACCGCATCGAAAGCCATGACATGTGTCCACTTTAACCGCCAGTTCAAACGGTTAGTAGAAACCGTGTTGTAATTGCACTAAAACTAGATTAGTGCGTAATTAATCTGAGTTAACACTAATTAAACTCCAATTTAACTTGGCAGGAATTCTGGCAGACCTCCAAAATCGGTGGCATCTCCACGTTTAGTGAAGTTAACTGGAATTCCTCTAGTTTTAGTGGAGGTTTACTAGGAGAAAACGGTTTTGGTCATAACTGGAGCAAAATTCGACCAAATGGAGCTTAGAAAAAGGTGTTCCTAGCTAATTTGAGCATTCTGAACACATTGAAGCAAGTCTCAGGAGCAATAGAGCTTTGTAAACAACATTTTTTTCCATATTGAGCTAATACAAAGGCCCAAGCCATGGAAGTTGGACCAAAGAGATGTAGCCCAGGAGGGGTGAACTCCTTCATCAAAACAGTGTTAAGTGTTCATGTTGATGGTTTGTTGTACTTTTCATTGTTGTTGTTCAACACTTGTTTTTATGCTATTTTGCTCATGTATTTCACATAAAACTTGATAAAATTTACCTATTTCCAATCACAAAAACCATAAGAGAACCATGCACATGAAGCAATTGACAAGCACTTGATTATAAATCTGAAGTTGAAGTTAGCACAGCAATACTAACATTCAACAACAGATCAAGCCGATATCAGAGAAAAGGTTTATTTTCTTGATTTCTTGAGTTTTGTGCAAGTAGGGTTTTAATGGTTGCAAAATTTTGATGCTTACAAGGTTAAAGTTGCAGAGAGAAGAAAGGAAACTGTTGGTTTCAACTCCTGAGATAATGCCCAGAAGAAAAAGAGCCACAAGGCCATAATCTCCACCAAAAATTCCAATTCTAGCTGCACTTGAAACACCTCAAGTTTTACCTTCAATTAAGATTGAGGAGGCACAAGCAGTACCAATAGTTGAGCTTGAATCCAAATCCATCATGTCTGGAGCAAGAGAGACTGAAGGTCTTTCAGAAGAGGAAGCATTCAAGAAAGATTTCTATGACTTGACTGACATGGTTAGAGTCATATATGAAGAGAGGAACAATAGAATGGATAGAGAGAGTTAAAAGCCTCCACATGGAGAGGGAAGCTCAGGAAATAAAAAAATGATAAGAAGGATTCAAAGGGTGATGAAGGAAAGCCTCCTCCATCTCCACCATCTTCACCATCTTCCTCATCATCTTCATCATCCTCAACATATCAAACAACAACATCTTCCACTTCCACCACAAAAACTGCTCATACTCATTCCCAAACCCCAAAAGGAAAAACTCCCTTACTCAAAATGGACATTAAGTTTGAACTACCCATGTACAATGGTGAGGTGAATGTAGAAAAGTTAAACAATTGGATTCGACAATTAGAGGTACACTACAGAATTCATAACCTTAAAGAAGATGACATAAAGATCCAGTTAGCTTTGTTCAAGCTAGAAGGAGCAGCATTACTCTCATGGGAAGCAAAGACTTAAGAGGAAATGCAAATTCATGGCAAGATATCCATTTCTTGGGTTGAATTTGTTTCTGCAATTAAAAAACAGTTTTATCCTTTAGCCTATATGCAAAAATTCATTATGAGTTGGAATAATTTTAGGCAGCTCAAAGGCTAAACAGTCCAAGACTATACACAAGATTTTAGAAAGAGGGCTTTGTTGTTAGGACTAAACTTGAACTCCCAAGATACACTCTTGAAATATATTGGGGGCTTACATTCCTACTTAAAATGTACTATCCTTATGTTCAATCCAAGAAATTTGGATGAGCTATGTGTGCAAGCCACGCACCTTGAAGCAAGAGCAAAGAACATTCAAGAAGAGGGTAGTAAGAAGAAGCCATTCAAGGGTAAGAAGAAAGAGAAGGGAGGCAAAAGGAAGGGAAAGAAGAATGCAAGTGTGAAGAAAGAAGGGGAGAAAACTATATGCCAACATTGTTCCAAAGTTGGGCATGATGAAGCCCATTGTTGGAAATTACATCCCGAACTAAGGCCTAAGAAACCAAACAATAAGGGAAAACAAAAGACGACCGCTACCACACAACATGATTTTGGATCAAATTCTGGTGATGAGATGATTAGGGATCAATGTTTTAGCTAGAAAATGAAAGTGTTCATAATTGCTTCAGACCTAAATGATTGGATAGAGTTCGTCGCCAGGATTCCAATGTTGTGAACGGTTCAAAAAGCTGACATCATATGCAAAAGATAGAGCTTCTAAAAGTTTGGTAAAAAAAAAAAAGTCAAAGTCAAAGTTTGACTGGATGCCCAGTCAGCATGCAAAGAATATTCTCTAGTTTCAGCCAATGACATTGTGACAAGTGTCATCTTCAGATTTTCTAGTTTGGCTCTAAGGTGAAATTTTCATTTATTTTTAATTAAATATTATTATATATTATATATAATTATTATTTGTATTATATAGTTTTTTTAATATATATATATATATATATATATATATATATATATTATATATATATATAATATATATATTTAAATATTAAACTCACAATCACAATTAATTCAAAGTCCGAATAACCAAAGTATTGTCACATATTAAAGTATTGAAGGCACATGTTATATAATCGGGTGGCACATATTAACGTATTGGCGCATATATATAAATGTTAAAATGATATGATGGGGGAGGGCAGTGTTTGAACCCATGCCCTCCCCCTCCCATTCCAATTCGTTACCAATAGACCACCGATGGCACAGTTGAAAGGAGGGTGTGTGATTTTGATTTAAAGCTGAATTGATTGCTGACGGCGGGGAATGAGGGCCATCCCCTCTCCATACGGCCACATCTACATGACCAAGGGCTGGGGATGGATAAGCTTAACAGCTAATTAATCCATGATTAATTGAAAGGAAATTATGGCAAAGCTACCAAACCTAGAACCGCCAGCAAACTTGACAGACTTAATTGGAGTCTCTCTAGATTTAGCGAAGGTTTTGTAGCAAAAACTGTTTGAGCCATAACTTACTCAATTCTCAGCCAAATTTCGAAAATGAATAGTCATTTTTAGCTAATTGGCATGCTAGGAACTCATGTGAGTAGGTTGCAAAGGCAGAAGACGTTATCTACAAGTGTTTTTGGTCACTTGAATATTTTTTAAGCCTAGGGCCACCAAGTGTTGGGGACCATTCCTAGAGCAGCTGGTAACCAAATTGAGTAAACAAATAGTCATTTCTAATATATTTGAATGTTTTAAACTCATTGGAATAGTTTCCAAGAGCAATGGATGCATGTAACAACAATTTGAGCACTATTAAAGCTAATATAAAGGCTCACACTATGACGTTGGACTAAGGAGATGTAGCCCAAGAGGGGTGAACTCTTTTTATATGTTGTTGTTCAACCATTTAAATTCATTCTTTTAAGTTCATGCAAAACACTAAATTTCACCAAATTAGATGAATTGACAATCATATGTTCATGGATCAACTCTTTATGGATAAGAAAACCAAAGCAAATAATATTTTATTATTTGGAAATGATACTAGCACAGCATTAACTAGCAATCAATTTCAGATCAAGTTGGTGTCAAAGCACGAGGTTTCTTGCTTGATTTTCTATAAGGTTTTAATAGTTGCAATTGTTATTATGATTACAAGCTTGAAGTTGCAGAGAGGAGAAGGGAAGCTACGGATAGCTAGTCCTGAGATTAGGACAAAAAAGAAGGAGGCTAAGAAAGCATCATCCTCACCCAAAATACCACTCAAGGCAGCACCTAAATCACCTCAAGTTCCATCGCAATCAGTTCAGATAGAAGAGGCACAAATTGCACAAGAGGTTGAAGTGATTGAAGAGGTACAATCAGTACAAATTTCTAAGCCTGAATCCATAGCCATTATTTCTAGAGAAAGAGAGCATGAAAGTCCCTCTTTAGAAAAGGAAGAATTCAAGAAATCTTTCTACACTTTGACTGAGATGGTTAAAGTCCTCTATGAAGAGAGGAACACCAAAGTGGTTGGAGAGAGTTCTAAACCTCCACATGGAGAAGGAAGCTCAAAGAACAAAAATAATGAGAAGAAATATTCCAAAGGCAATGGTGGAAAGCCACCTCCATCTCCACCATCCTCATCGTCTTCACCATCTCACACAGCATCATCTTCCACTACCACCACTCCCCATATTCATTCCAAAACCTTAAAAGGAAAAACTCCATTACTGAAATTGGACATAAAATTTGAACTTCCCATGTACAGTGGAGAAGTGAATGTATAAAAGTTGGACAATTGGATTTGAAAGTTGGAGGTATACTATAGAATTCAGAACCTTCAAGAAGACGACATAAAGATCTAGTTGGCTTCACTGAGGCTAGAAGGAGCTACACTAGTTTGGTGGGAAGCAAAGACTCAAGAGGAAATGAGAATCCATGGTAAGATATCCATTTCTTGGCTTGAATTTGTTTCTGCAATGAAAAGACAATTTTATCCTTTAGCCTATATGCAAAAAGCCATTATGTGTTGGCAAAATTTTAGGCAGCTTAGAGGCCAAACAGTCCAAGATTATACACAGGAGTTTAGAAAAAGAGTTTTGTTATTAGGAGTAAACTTGAGTTCACAAGACACACTCTTGAAATATATTGGAGGTTTACATTCCTATTTGTAGCATACTATCCTTATGTTTAACCCAAGCAACTTAGATGAAGGATGTGTGCAAGACAAGCATCTTGAGGTAAGGGGAAAACAAAACATAGAGGAGAAAGGTGAAAGTGAGTGTAAGGGAAAAGAGAAGGGAGGAAAATGGAAGGGAAAGAAGAATGCAAGTATCAAAAAAGAGAAAGAAAAATTCACATGCAAAAATTGTTCAAAGACTAGCCATGATGAAGACTACTATTGGTAACTTCATCTAGAATTAAAACCAGATAGATTGAAAGCCAAAGAGAAGGGGAAAATGTTTCTATAGCTGAAAAATACTTAGGGTCAGATTCAGGAAATGACACAAAAATTACAGCTATGGGTTTGAAAGGTCAACATGTTGAAAGTACTAGTTCCTCAAATAGTCACAACAACACTCCAAATGAAGACAAGAGGGAAGAGTTGTTCACTGTCAGAGTAATCTCAAATCATACCAAGATTGATGCACTCTTTGATAGTGGATCACAAGAAAACCTGATTTCAGAAGACTTAGTTAAAGACCTTAAACTGGAAACCATACCACATCATAAACCATACCCTTTGGGTTGGATAGTTAAGGATGCCAATAGACAGGTTTCAAGGAAATGCATTTTTAGATTTGCTATTACTGCAAACTTTGTTGATAAGTCGAGTTAGACGTGGTTCCACTTGACATTTATGGAATTATCTTGGGAAGTCCATATTTGTATGACAGGAAAGCGGTGTTTCATCACTATGAGCACAAATATCATTTTCTTAAAGATGGGGTGGTGTATATTGTGAGAGTGCATCGCAAGAAACTAAACATTTCTTCAGTTAATGCAGGGAAAATGAAGAGGCTAGTGAATGCAAGTCAATACTTGACATTGTTGATGATAAAACAAAGAGATGTTTTGATCATACTTTTCATAAAGATGCTTGTATTTGTAATGAGTTGTTTCAGAATGATAACAAGTTGCCTTTGAAAGAAGGTGAAAAACATTTGCAGTAGCCAACATTGGTGTTGAGCGGTGTTGAAAACAAGGTGTCGGTGCAAGAAGTTGCAAAGTTCAAAGAGAAGAGGACAAAGTAGCTTGGCAAAGAAGGCATGGGTTTCACAAATGTTCATTGTTGTTTTCCAAAGGGCACATTACAATGACGAAGAAACTTGGGCAAGAGTCGACTCAAGTACAAGGCAAAAGCAGCTAAAAATCGCCATAGAGACAAAGTGCAAGGTGAGAAAGTTTCCAAGTTTCTCTTGATTGTTGACCAAGGTAGGAACAAGATGTTTTTTGCAAAATTAGATTGTTGTTCTACAAATTCAGAAATATTGCAGCATGACGGTGTCAAGGACAACAATAGATGGTCGTCGGAATCAAGGAAAATTTTGACTTTTTATGAAAAGCTCCAAATGATGAAATTAGGAAAAATTCAATGGATAAAGACTGGAAGGATAAGGGAATAGTCCCCTCATCAACATGATCAGTGATCAAGAGAGCTTTTGGGGTCCAAAAAGCTTCTAGTGGGGAGGAATTGTCAAGGATCAATATGTTAGCTAAAAAATGGAAGTGCTCAAAATTGCTTCAGACCTAAATGACTGGATAGAGTTCGTCACCAGGATTCCAATGTCGTGAATGGTTCAAAAAACCAACATCGTATGCAAAAGTTAGAACTTCTAAAAGTTTGGTAAAAAAAAAGTCAAGTCAAAGTTTGACTTGATACCCAATCAGCATGTAGAGAATATTCTCTAGTTTCAGCCAGTGACACTGTGACAAGTGTCATCTTTAAATTCGCCAGTTTGGCTCTAAGGTGAAATTTGAATTTATTTTAAATAAATATTATTATATATTATATATAATATTATTTATATTTATATAGTTTTTTTAAAACTATATATATATATATATATATATTATATATATAAAATATATATATATATATATATATATATATATAAAATTTAAATTTCGATCAATTTTTGAATTTAAATATTAAACTCACAATCACAATTAATTCAAAGTCCGAATAAACAAAGTATTGGCACATATTAAAGTATTGAAGGCACGTGTTATATAGTTAGGTGGCACATATTAACATATTGGCGCATATATATAAATGTTAAAATGATATGATGGGGGACAGCGGGGTTTGAACTCGTGACCTCCCCCTCCCATTCTAATTCGTTACCAACAAACCACCGATGGCGCAATTGAAAGAAGGGCGTGTGATTTGGATTTAAAGCTGAATTGATTGCTAACTACGGGGAATGAGGGTCATCCCCTCTCCTTACGACCTCATCCACACGACCAAGGGCAGTGGATGGATAAGCTTAGCGTTAATCAAGATTAGCAGTTAATTAGTCGATGATTAAGTTAGCAGAAATTATGGCAGAGCAACCAAATCTGGAACTACCACCAAACTTGGTGGACTTAAATAGAGTCTCTCCATATTTAGTGGAGGTTTTGTAGGAAAAAATGTTTGAGCCATAACTTACTCAATTCTCAGCGAAATTTCGAAACTGAATAGTCATTCTTGGCTAATTGGCATGCTAAGAACTCATTGGAGTAGATTGCAGAGGCATAAGAGGTCATCTACATGTGTTGTTGGTCACTTGAATATTTTTAAGCCTAGAGCAGCTGGTAACCAAATTGAGTAAACAAATAGTCATTTCTGATAAATTTAAATGTTTTAAACTCATTGGAACAGGTACCAAGAGAATTAGATGCATGCAATAGCAATTTGATCACTATTGAAGCTAATATAAAGGAACACACTGTGAATTTGGACCAAGGAGATGTAGCCCATGAGGGGTGAACTCCTTCAACAAAAATTTGTGTATTGAGCTCTGTTATTTGTGCTTGATGTGTTTTTATATGTTGTTGTTCAACCATTTAAATTCATGCTTTTAAGTTCACGCAAAACATTAAATTTCGCCAAGTTACATGAATTGACAATCACATGCTCATGGATAAACCCTTTATGGATAAGCAAACCAAAGCTAAGAAAATTTTATATCTGGAAATTATACTAGCACATCATTAACTAGCAATCAACTTCAGATCACGAGACCAAGATTTCAGCCATGGTCATAAAAGGAAAAGAATTTGTTGCAAGCACTAGTTCCTCACATAGTCATAACAACACTCCAAATGAAGAATCAAGAATAGAATTGTTCCATGTAAGAGTGATTTCAAATCATACAAATATTGATGCATTATGTGGGTCACAATCAAACTTAATTTCAAAAGACTTGGTCAAAAAGCTTAACCTTGAAACTGCACCTCATCATAAGCCATATCAATTGGGTTGGATAATCAATAATGAAAATTTACAGGTTACAAGGAAGTGCTTATTCAAGTTTTCCATTACTGAAAAGTTCATTGATGAAGTTGAGTTAGATGTAGTTCCACTTGACATATCAAGAATCATTTTGGCTAGTCCTTATTTGTACGATAGGAAAACATTATTTTATCGCCTTGAAAACAAATACTTATTGCTCAAGGATGGGGTGGAGTACATTGTGAGAGCCCATCACAAAAAGTTAAATATTTCTTTGGTTAATGCAAGGCAGATGAAGGGACTGGTAAATGCAATTAAAAAAAAATTCTTATCATGATCAAGAAAAAGAATGATAGTGATTATGAATCTTTTGAAGGTTGTGATGATAAATTAAAATCTAATTTCTTTGATATGGTAAGAAAGCATGATGATATGTTTCAGGAACCAAATGGGTTACCTCTCAAGAGGGGAATTCAGCATGAGATACAAATGCAGCAGGATGTTCCACTTCCAAACATTGGCATGTATCGCATGTCAATTATGGAGAGCATGGAAATCAAGAAGCAAATTCAAGAATTTTTGAAAAAAGGTATCATACACCCATCTACTTCGCCCATTGTCTTGGTGCCAAAGAAGGCCAGGACTTGGCGCATGTGTGTGGATTTCCGTGCACTGAATAAAATCACGGTAAAGAATCATTATCCACTCCCAAAAATTGATGATTTGCTTGATCATTTGAGGTATGCAAAGTATTTCACTAAGTTAGACTTATGGAATGGTTATCATCAAGTTAGAATAGCTGAAGAGGACATTTGCCAAACCGCATTTAAAACTAAACAAATATTGTTTGATTGGCTTGTTATGCCTTTCGGTCTTACAAATGCTCCAACTACTTTCATGAAAGTTATGAATGATGTATTGAGACCATTTCTAGATGACTTTGTCATTGTTTACTTAGATGATATTCTCATATTCAACAAATCCAAAGATGAACATGTCATGCATGTAAACAAATTACTTGATGTCTTCAGAAAAGAACAATTGTTTTAAAAATGTCGAAGTGTGAATTTGGAAAAACTTCTTTAGTGTATTTGGCACACATTGTTGGAGGAGGTGAGTTGAAGATTGACCCCTCTAAGGTTGAGGTCATTTTGAATTGGCCCAAGACCAATACAGTTATAGAGGTAAAAATATTTTTAAGGGCAACACCATATTGGAGGAAATTTATTGATAATTTTTCTTCCATTGCAACACCATTACATGTATTGACTAGTGTCAAGAAAGTCTTCCATTGGGGAGATGTACAACAGAAATCATTTGATGCTTTGAAGCAAAAGATCAGTTCAGCACCGGTATTGGCTCTTCTGGATCTTAGACAACCATTTGAGATTCAAATGGATGCTAGTGATTATGCCATGGGAGAAGTTCTTATGCAGCGTGCTAAGCCCATTTCATTTCATTCTGAAATTTTTAATGGAGGTGTAACTAACTATCCCACTTATAACAAAGAACTTTACGCATTGATACAAAGTGTCAAAAAATGGAAACACTATTTGATGGGGAAGGAAACCATTATCCATACCGACCATCAACCATTGTAGTACTTACAGTCACAGTCAATGTTGCAGCAATCACAACACTTCAAATGGATGGATTTCTACAACAATTTCATTTGGTTATCAAATACAAAAAGGGAATCTACAATAAGGTAGTTGATATGCTTTCTAGGCCTATTGTGAATTGATTTGTTATGCTCAAGCATAATTCTGTTTTGCATAAAAGTTACATTAAGCGATATGCATATGATAATGACTTTCGAGATGGGTATGCAAGCTTGAGTCAAGGAAACCAAATTGAAGAGTTAGATTACTATATAATAATAGTTTGTTGTATCACTTGGGCAAGTTATGTATTCCATAGGGAGAAAGAAACAGTATCATAAGGGAGGCACACACTTCATTATTTGCTGGACACTTTGGTGTAGGCAAGACAATAGCGAGTCTCCAAAGGTATTGTTATTGGCCACGCATGTTTGATAATGTATCTCGTTTTATAAGAGGATGTTATTTATGTGCAAAAAGTAAGCATACCAATAGGGAACTAGGATTGTACACTCCACTTCCGGTACCTTCACGTCCATGGGAGAGTATCTCAATGGATTTTGTAGGAGGTCTTCCATTGTCAAGGAAAGGTCATTGATTACTTGCATGTAGTTTTAGACAAGTTCAGCAAAAGGTGTATACTAACACCATGTAAAAAGAAAATTACAGTTGAAAAAACAACTCATCTTTTCTTCCAATACATTTGGGTTCATTTTGGTCTTCGTACTTCCATTGTAAGTGATCGAGATTCTCGATTTGTTGGGAATTTTTGGTCAAATTTGAGGGACACGATGGACACTAAGTTGAAGAAGAGTCCAACCTTTCACCCACAAAAAATGGACAAACCAAGGTGGTCAATAGGACAGTCATTCATATTCTTAGAGGATATTGCAACAAACATCCCAAGTTGTGGGATGAATATTTGCATTACATACAACATGCATACAACAGGGCAAAGCATTCTTCCACAAACACATCGCCATTTGAGGCATGTTTTGGTTACTTTCCAAGATTGCCATTGGACTTCATCTTTGAGAAAGATGTTGCCATTGATGGTCACATTGACATCGGTAAGGCAAGGAAGTTCATAGATAATATTCAGTTGATACATCACACAGTGCAAGAACAGCTGGAAAAGAGTCAGAGCAGATACAAGGTAAGGCATAACAAACACCGTGTCAATCATAAATTTCAAGTTAGCAACGAAGTTTGGTTATATATTAGCAAAGGGAGACTTCAAGGAGAAGGTAAAAAGCTTAAGACAATTCATTATGGTCCTTTTAAAATTCTGGAAAAGATTGGTAACAATGCATTTCAGCTAGATTTGCCTCTTTATATGCAAATATACTATGTTGTTAATGTTGAGAATTTGAGATTGTTTGAGCCTCCTTTGATTGATGATCAAGGAGAGCATATTCAGCTGCCATCAATAGATGATTTCTCGCCAGAATATCTTGATGAGCTTTAGCAAGATCTCATACTTGACAAAAGAACGAGAACTTAAAAGAGAGGGAATGTCGAATACCTTAGAGTGGGACTCAAGGGACAAAATCCTTCTAAAGCCAAATGTTTGCAGATCGAGAAGGTGAGAGACTTGTACTCTCACCTGCTGAACAATTGATTGTATACTTTGGGGTCCAAATGGCTTCTAGTGGGGAGGAATGATAAAGTGCTCAGTGTTTAGCTCAAAAATCAAAATTCTTAGAATGGCTTGAAACCTAAACGACCGTGTCCGACTCGGAAAAAAGATCCCAACACAACTTGTTTCACTAAAAACTGAGTTCATATGAGGAAGATATTGAGTTCTGTCTGCTTTTCCAAACAAAAGAAATTTTTGAAAAAAAATGCAATCACCGCACAGTCAGCAGTCCACACTGCTGACGTGGCAGGTGACTGTGCAAGGTCAACAGTGGTCAACAGTCCAATAAAGCTTTGACAAGTGTTAGATTTTGGTTCGTTATTAGATGTGCTGACGTGGCATGATTTGGTTGGTTAATGGAGGACCAATGAGGAGGGGACAAGTGGCAAGCCCAAAGGCCGCCACGAGTCTGTCCCCAAAGGTTGGCTCTGCGCATAGTGCTTACCAAAATTTTATGGCAGGCCAGGGGGTCAAACTCAGGACCTTCTCCCAACAAACTTCGTGACTTACTATTGAGCTGCGCTAGTGGTTCTTAACATGTTATGAACTTCGCATATATTCGAAATGTATTAATGTTATGGTTGGTGGTTAGGAGGGCCAGCCCTCCCATGTGAATGTCATAACATGTTACAGTTACCATTAACAAACCGGCGGACAGCGCAATAAATTGTAATTGCAACTCCAATCCATCGCATGTGACCTCTCCTCCATGGAAGCCATCAGGCTAACGATTTTCAAAACCATTGGCCAACATAACTGTTAGCAGAAACTATGCCGAAAGCCATGACATGTGTCCACTTAAACCACCAGTTCAAACGGTTAGTAGAAACCACGTGGTAATTGCGCTAAAACTAGATTAGTGCGTAATTAATCTGAGTAACACTAATTAAACTCTAGTTTAACTTGGCGGGAATTCCGGCAGAGCTCCAAAATCCGCACCAACTCCAAGTTTAGTGGAGGTTTACTAGGAGAAAGCAATTTTGGTCATAACTGGAGCAAAATTCGACCAAATGGAGCTCAGGAAAAAGGTGTTCCTAGCTGATTTGAGCATTCTGAACACATTAAAGTAGGTTTTAGGAGCAATATAGCTTTGTAAACAATATTTTTCTCCATATTGAGATAATACAGAGGCCTAAGCCATGGAAGATGGACTAAGGAGATGTAGCCCAGGAGGGGTGAATTCCTTCATTAAAACACTACGTTAAGTATTCATGTTGATGGTTTTCTATACTTTTCATTGTTGTTGTTCAAACCTTGTTTTTGATGCTATTTTTCTCATGTATTTCACATAAAACTTGATAAAATTTACCTATTTCCAATCACAAACACCATAAGAGAACCATGCACATGAAGCAATTAACAAGCATTTGATTATAAATCTGAAGTTGAAATTAGCACAGCAAAACTAACATTCGACAATAGATCAGAGCCCCTCATTGAATATTCGTTATCTCGTTGGGCACCCCCTCAGGATCATGATCAATCTCTAATTCCCCTTTTCCAGTGTGATAATCATGGGCAACCTACTTGTCCCTCTCCATCTCATCAGTCTCCCTTCCTTACCAATCATAACCCTGTAGAGGCCATGAAATATGACATAAATAATAAGGACCATAATAATATGCCTGAGGTTTCCGTCCATCAAAAGTTTATGAGCCTAATCATTGAAATCTCTATATTTTGGTTAGAAGAGAGGATCTCATGGAATATATTACATCCTTTTATTACCTCTTCTCACACGATTATATGTGTGTTCATAATTCTATTTTCCTACCTCCCGTCGGCCTTATCATCCATGTGATTCTATCTACTGTAGATTTTTCTATCTCCTGTCACACAAATTCTTTCAGAAGATATAGAAGCCTCCTAGAGATGGCCTCTGGGTTGATAGGAGACCAGTGCCTAGGGCATCGAGGGGAGTGTTTTTGAAGATTATCTAAAGGATTTCTGATGCTCTCCATATGTCACGTAATTGGTTCAATATCCCTTCGCCAAGGTAAACTCAACCAAACACATAGATCGAAATAAACACTGGTAGATATTGCTAATCTCGAAGAGAAATGCATTGGTTCTAGTGGCGGACACACAACAATACATAGTTTAAAATTGTTATTGTAGTATAGATGAACACGAGGAATTAGAGGAGGGAAATCGATGCAAAGGTTGGACATAACACAAAATCCTGAGCAACAATCTCCAACAAAAATATGGAAGAGTGAGGAGGTGAAAATGCAAAAAAAGTAGAGCGTGAATTAAGGTATCAAACTCTATGCCTCATGAATACATTTTTCACCATTAGCACAAGTAAATTTGTGCTTACATACAAGTATTGTAGGCTATCAGATAACACAAGTAAATTTGTGATTACACAAGTACTGTAAGCTATCAAATAACACAAGTAAATTTGTGATTACACAAGTACTGTAGGCTATCAAATAACACAAGTAAATTTTTGTTTACACAAGTACTTCTCGCTACTTAGCAACACACATACAACCATGAGAGAGTGAAACCGACAGATTCATAACACAATTTCAAAAGAGGAAAGACATTCACGAAATGATATATAAAGGGGGAAACATACTGCGCATTGCTCTGATTGGAATCAACCAAACTGCTTCATTAATCTTTGAAGATAGAGTCCAAATCACCAGTCCATTACATTTAACAATTGTATATGCCCGAGCACCTTATGAACATGCAAATTGAACCAGAGTGGAACCACTCTCTCTGCAAACAGAGCTCATAACTTCCAAAAGCAGAATTCGGGCCTCTAAAATGCAGAAATTAGGAACCATGTTTACATGTTTCTTCCCTCTATTTATAAGGAGAGGGGAAGCTTTGAACAATAGATACAAAATATCTGAGCCAAGCTCCAGCTGTCTCGGTGTACGATGGCTCTCCTGCCCAAAATTATTACAACAAATTTGATTGCTTCTTTAAAATGCAACAATGCACATAATAACAAAACATGGGAAAATTGAATAGTGACCATAGAAAAATATCTCCATGCAAATTCCTGTGATCGCCTCTAATCAGCCCATGCCTTTTCCATGATGTTCCGCCTCTGTTACTTGGCAAGTTCAATGGTAATTTTAGCCTTAACTTCTTGAATTCCCCACTTTCTGGAGTTGGGAACGATCAACTGTCAGTTTCTTGTCATAGTGCAGAAACAACGATCGACCTGGAAGTCTTTCATTGCCTGACTGCGTGGAGCTCCATGTTGAGAAATTAATTCTCAAGTGACCTGCACATTGCTTCCTAAGTCCCATACCTCCATTTATCTCACTGAAGACGTGCATCGGAGCACAGAGATGGCTTGTATCACCTCAAGGAAGACCCAACACTCTTTCCTGCAGATCGTGGTCCTTGTTGCCTTGACCCAACGCTTGCCATTACTCTTGAGACCAACTCCTTTGTTCTCGCATTCAATCTTGCAGCTGTCGGCCCATACGCCTTTAACTCTTTGTACCGTGCTTATCGAATAAATTCCATATCGCAGTTTTTACAGTGGTGCAGTATTCTAATCTTCCAATTAAAGATCTTTGATATGAAGAGTTCCTTCCGCTTAGCGCTTCCCACATTTCTCACCATAGGACCAAGGGTCGTGACCTGCCACTTAACCTTGAGTTGCTAGAGTGTTTTTTTCCTGTTGGGGGCTATTTTTCCTTCATTAAGTTCTCAATGCCCTTGGTTTTTTGTGTCTTTGCGACCATGGTGCCAACCTAATATCGGAGCCCCTCATCAGAACTTTTTCAAGTATCAAGTGTTACAAGTGACAACATCCTCGACCTTCAATATGATGTCATCGCTCCACATAGCAGCTCATGAGTGGTGACATGTATCACCTAGACTTGTCCCCTTAGCCCTGCTCAAAACGCCAAAACTCCTTGTCACATGTCCTTCCATACTGCCACATCATACTGACGTCACATGCCATTGTAGCTTATCGGGCCTAATCATATGCCACCGCGTGTTTTGCTAGAGGAGAGAGAAAAGGGCCCACCCACCTTTGGTTTTGCGATGAAATCCTTTGTTAATCCTTTGTCAACATTCCCACCGGTTTTTAACACTATCAGCACATTATGCATATCGCAGCTTTTTAAAGGTTGTCACCTTAAGAAGTTTTGATTCTCTGATTTGCCAACCTTCCGATGTGTCGATGCTCCAATATGCGATGCGCCGATATGTGTGACCTATGATATGCCTGATTCTCTAATGTTGTGATCGTCGATATGCCTAATGCTCTGATGTTGCAATCACTGATATGGTTGATGCTTTGATGTTGTGATCGTCGATATCTTTGGACCTCTGATATGCAATCTCTGATCTATCAGACCTTTGATATTCCTTCCTAAGGCTTCAATCCTTGAACTTCAACAGACCATATCTTTTGATCTAGGAGTCCATTTTTGGACTTCCACATATCGTTGAAAAGTTTGTTCAGAGCACTTTCCAATGGAGAGGGTCTAACTTAGGCTTAAGTCCTTCTTCTACTTGGAAAAGGACTACAAACTTCTTTGCTCATTTACTCTTTGGACAATTGGAAACACATTTTGCAGTAAGTGACAACACTATCCACATTCGCTTTGTCATTTGCTACATCAATAATCATATAGGCTAGCATATTTATATTGTTTTGATGATATGTTGGTTTCATTGGCTTTATGATTACACTTAGTATTAGTTTTGCACCATATGCATGTTAGAGTCGGATGCATTGCACGATGATTTCTGCATTAGAACTAATGTCATATGATATTGCTCATAGTAGAGTAGTTTCATTTAAATTAAAATTTGCATGTTTTATTATTTGTTGATTTTACAACCTAACATCAAACATGGGTGATCGTAAGACACCATACAAACATGCTTCCTTGTGCGTTTAGTCTTTGATATGTGCAGGTAACAGGTCTACGGTAACCAAGAGATTGTTGATGTTCTTGTGACCTCCCATTCGAGTAGCTTCGCCCACTTTTGGAGAGATCACGTCCCAGTTGGAGCCTAGTGTTACCCACCATTTTGTGGGTGATATCCCTAGGAGTACTATTTTCTCCAAGATGGTCCTTAGCCAGCAGCCAACAGCCCCTTGAAACCACCAACTAGTTCGTTGTGCCATTTCTCTGCCACCTAAGCTAGCCATGTGGTCCCTCACCCATTTGTCATGTTCGTATGTTTGAAGGTGGGCCTTCCAAACCTAAAGGTATGCCTTGTCATTTGGTAATTGAGTATTGTAGTTTACTTATCATAAAAACTTTTGGACATGGATTAATGGGGGGATTGAAAAGAACGAGTGGGCTAGGTCTGTGCTCTTGTCCCCTAGGTCTCGTTTGGATGTTACCCTTGGATCCTAGTCCAGTGGGACCTCCTTTACTGATATTTTGGTTTTAGGGTGGCACTACATGGAAAACCTCGATTTTGGTTGTGTGGTCCCGCTCCCTCATCCACATACATTATTCCCCTTCCATTCATTATAACCCCATTCATCATTTTCTCTTGCTTGGGTCCACATTTACCCACTAGGTCCACATAGGGTTAGCATCTCCTTCCCCTTGCCCACACCTTAGGTTGGGCCCAGAACAATGCCCTGGAGATTGGCGTAGCTAAAAATAAAAGTAAAAGCATAATTGGCCTCATTCAACAAGAAAATGTAACACATAATGCAAAATATGGTCCGGACAAACATATTTAGCACGTGGGAAAAAGCAAATGCATGAGCTCTACCCCATTCCAATGGCCATCACCCTAGTTCCTATAGGCGCTATATGAGCCTCCTTTACCATTCAAGAACCCATGATTGTCCCAACCCCTAGTGGGAAATGAAATTTCCCACCTCCAATGGAGTATCCACTGCTATACTTTACACATCATGTTTTTGTTCCTTGAGCCATGAGCAATTAAACAAAGGAAATTCATAAAAGGAAGAATTCATATGAAGAAAGGTGGAAAAATCAAGGTCAGGATAACTCATGTACCACAATTTCTCCCCCCTATACATTATATACCCAAGTGTGGGCTTTCCTTTGTTAGCTACCCTTGAACCCTGACATGTGGCCCATGATTGCCCCTTTCATTCCCTACTCCACTCATCTCTTTATCACATGCCACCACCCATTGAAGGATGTACCTTGGACATCCTATCCTTTTTAAAGGTAGAAACCACCTAATACGGTACTTGGTTAACCACATTTGGAGCTTCGATACATTAGCACATGTCAAAGCCCACTATGGAAGGGCATGCCATTATGAAGTGCCCACCTATTGTCCATGGTTTGTAGCTCTTTAACTAAATTTCCTTAAATGACTTGTTGTACTGGAAGGCTAGGGGACGCATTGGATCTTTTGCAGGATTATAGATAGTCTCCATTTTGCATTATATGGGGTTCTAAGCTTCATGTAGTATACCTAGGGGGGATAATATGGGGGTTCAAAAGGAGGTACCCAAGGGAATAATGTAATAATGGAATGGGCCATAGTAATAAATAAGGTGGTTAACCCATATCATGTAAAGGACCACAAGTAGTTAGCAATAATGTAATAAGCCCATGGTATTATATAGATTGTATTGAGGGAACAATGGTAATGACCCATGGTATTGTATGTATGAGGCCTATATAGAGGCTAGAGACTCCCCATTGAGAGATGTCAAGGATTATTGTATGAACAGACATATGGCTTGTGGAGTGTTCTCCTTCCTTAAGGAGTGAATGTATGGTGTTGCCCTACCTTAAGGGTTAGATTAATAAAGTGAAGCATTTCTATCTATTTATATCTTGTTATTTCATGGGTTTATTTCTATTATCATATATTTTTAGATCAAATCTATAACAAGTGGTATCAAAGAACTTTCTTGGGAAAAGTGGTGAATTTATTTATTTATTTATATTTTTTATTTTTTCCAAGAATTTTTTGGGCGGCGAGTTTGCAGATCAGATCTGTACGTTTTGGTGCCAAATCTGTAGAATCTAATTGGAGATCTGGATTGTTCGTGAACAAATACCCAATTTCAAAAAAAATTGGCCGAATCAGAGTCCAGATGAAGGAGATATCATTGATCTAAAAATTAGTGGTGTTGTAGACATTTTTTCGGGGCAGCGAGTTTGCAGAGCAGATATGTACGTTCTGGTGCAAAATCTACAGAATCTAATTGCAGATCTAGATTGTTTGTGAAAAAATACCCAAGTTCGAAAAAAAAAAATAGTCGAATCGGAGTCCAAATAGAGGAGATATCACTGATTTAAAATCAACTCTTTTTTCCAGAAATATTTTGTGACAGCGAGACAGTTGCAATGTGGATCTAAAATTCCAGTGCGTAGATCGGGATTTCTACCACATGGGAAGATGCAAAATGGTTGTTCCATTTCCGAAAACAGGTCATAATAGGGATTCTAAGCAACATTAACGGAATTGTGGCCATTTAAAATTTTTGCCAAGTAAGTGAGTTTTTCCCAAACCCTCTTTATGGAGATGCTATATTTTATAGGAAAAGATGATAGCCCTACTACTGAAGAATTCATACAAAGACAAAAGTTCAAATATGGGAAATTTTCGAGGGATATGGTGCCGCTTAATTTCCAAGATGAGGCGTGCAAATGGTTGCGCTCATTTGATAACAAGAAGTGGACCAAACTGTCAGATGAAGAATTTGAAAGAGTCCTTTTAGACAAATGGTCTCATGCTAGAAAACAGAAGAATGAAACATGTAAGGGGTTATTTTCTACAGGTATATCATTATTGCAGGTTCATGGATTCATTCAGAAGAAGAAGATCGTTGTGTCTATAAATCCTAGCTGCAAGCATAATTTTATCAATGTTAATTTGGCAAAAAAATTGTAAGTTCTAACCAAACACATTGAAAACACATAGGTTGATGATGAGGATGTTCAAGTTTATAAGGATTTGAAGCTTTCTATGGATAAGTATGTGTTGCATGGTGATTTTTATACTTCAGATATGGATAACATGGATGTTGTTTTGAGATATTCTTAGATGGAATCCATGGGTACTATCAATTAATGTGCAGAAGAAATTCCTGAAGCTCTGTTATAAAAAGAAGGAAATTACATTACAAAATATTTCCATCAATAAATAGGTAAAGTCCATGGAGGCTGAAGCAGAAGATGTTCCAGGGACAGACATATCAGATGACGAGCTATTGATGGTCGACAACCACACACAAACATCAAACCAGGTACCAGAAAAATAGGTAGAGGCTGAAGCAAAAAATGTTACATCAGAGGGGGACTCAGTGGTTGAAGTAATATTGGAAGATAATAAACCACAGCAGGCACCACAACATGTACCAGCTACCAATCAGGCTCCATTAGGTGGTAAATTAAAGAAAGATACATTGTTTGTTAAAACTTCAGCATATCACCACCCACATCACCCAGCAAGAAAACAACCAACAAGATGGCAACAAATTAGCTACAAGGACAACAACCCCGGCATGGCATATAGAGAGGGGCAACTATCCACCTACTATACATCAACACAGAAGAGATAAGAGGATCAACTTCTATCTCAAGCGAGCAAGGCACCAGTTAGATCGAGAGTTCACCTTTCTCTTGGATGGCTAGATGCACGTGCATGGTAGCAGTGGACTACTCTTTTGAGTAGATCTTATTATTTGTGTTCTTCCCATGTTTCAGGGACGAAACATGTTAAGGGGGGTGAAATGTAGTATACCTAGGGGGATAATATGGGGTACAAAGGGAGGTACCCAAGGGAATAATGTAATAATGGAATGAGCCATGGTAATAAATAAGGTGGTTAACCCATATCATATAAGGGACCACAAGTAGTTAGCAATAATATAATAATCCCATGGTATTAGATAGATGGTATTGAGGGAACCATGGTAATGACCCATGGTATTGTATGTATGAGGCCTATATAGAGGCTAGAGACTCCCCATTGAAAGATGTCAAGGATTATTGTACGAATAGACATATGGCTTGTGGAGTGTTCTCCTTCCTTAAGGAGTGAATGTATGGTGTTGCCCTACCTTAAGGGTTTGATTAATAAAGTGAAGCATTTCTATCTATTTATATCTTGTTATTTCTTGGGTTTATTTCTATTATCATATATTTTCATATCAGATCTATAACACCTCCAAAGGGCTACATTGGCACATGTAGGGTGTGTAGAGATCCATGGGCCTTTACGGCACTAGACAACACTCCATGGATTCCTAGAGATGTTCAGAGATTGCTTGAGATGCACCTATTGGATGAGGAAGATGCACCTGGTTCACCATGCCCAGTCGGCCCCACAATTGTACCATGCACTTGGCAGATGACCCAAGACTTGTATGTTGATGTGGCATTACTTACACCATCATCTAAGTGCTTACAAACAGTCTACATGCATCTTTGATCTACTTGGAGACCCATGAGGTTACTTGTGTGCCCTCAGACCCATTGGGAGCACCACAATTTTATTATTTGGAGAACAAGGGGCCAACCCCTTGTCCACTACTTTTAGGAATCATATTCATCATTGTGACACTTATGGACTTCATCAGGCTTCTTAGAAGGCCCAAAGACATGTATTATTGATCATTCCACCTCTTGAGAGGTTTATTCTTTTGTTTATGAGCTAGTTTGGTGGGCTTGTCCCCAAAAGTTAGTCGTTTTGCACATTATTTTATTATAGGGGTTAAAGTGGGCCCAAGTAGCTAAATCAAACTCATTAGAAGTGTATAAATATAAATGACAAGGATTCATTTTAGCATCATCACTTGGATTTGGAACTAGTATCTCTTTAGAAATTTTCGCTATCCTTCTTGGAGGAAGAATTTTTGGAGCATGGAATGAATTTTGATGTTTGAATAATTTTCATATGCCTTGGAGCTCCTTGATGGCAAGTTTTTGGATTGTTGGATATATTCTTATAAATGTAAGTAAATTTTAATGCTATTATTTCTAATTTTGTCACATACATTGTTGCTGGGATTTTTCTATACCAGGGCTTATTTGTTGCATCTCTTATGCAAAGTTGTGGAAATTTTGTTTCTGGATAGTGAATCCTTCATGTATGGGCCATGTATAATGAATGAATGTTCCTAGGGATGTTTCATTACTAAAATTCATCTTGACAAGCCATTTACCTTGCAAAATGAAGTATAAAGTCTTTGAAGTTGCTTTTGATGTTGCCCTAATGCCAAGCAAAGTTGTCTTTGAGGCCTCCTTGACCTAGAAAATTCAAAGATCCATAGTCATAATTCTACCTGACTCCAATCTCCCCAAAGGATGAGGCACTGGTCCACCCAAAGATGATCACCTTAAACCTATTTTCCTCTCCCCTTTCTTCTTCTCTAGGTCTAGTCTTCTAGGTCACCTAGGGCATCAATTATCTCATGATCTAGCCATCCAAATACTTTTATTTTTGGTCCACAACTGCGTTAGTGTGTCCTCAAGAATCCCTCCAAATTCATGAGATTCGTACAGTGGGATATTGAGATATCGCAAGCCCTAGATCGAAGACCAATTTTTGCCCTCAGTTTCCCTTAGGCTAGAAACCTCACTAGGATCCTTGTATTTCCCTTCATTGAAAATTCATTCCTTTATCCCTTTCCCCTCCCTAATTAGGTAAATCATATCATTGGTTGCTAAATCATATCCCCTTGATCGAACCTCGGGTCCTCTTGGTCTTGTGTGGTCCCATGCACTATCAAGGTTAATTCTTCAAAGATCACCTGGAACCCAAGTTTCCACAATAATTCTAAGACTTAGGGATCTCCTTTATAAGACACATACTCAAAAACTAGCCCTAGAAATTTTCCCCAATCACTTATTGTCTTCTAAGACAATCAAGCCACATATTTGAGCCTCTCTTGTGAATAGGCTTCTAGGATCACCCCTCGCCCTATCATTAGTCCATCCAGTTCGTGATCCTTATAATAATGGGTCTCTTCCCATCGGTGAAAAACTCTAAAGAGTAGGGAGCTTTAGCCGTGGTGACAATGGGTTATTTCTCCATTGTTGCCCTTAGCTTAGTAGTAACCCTTCAAGGATCCCCTTTTAGGACCCCTGCTGGTTTAAGCGGTAACAAGCCTTAAATATGATATTCAGAAGTTTGTGGAAAAATGTTTAGCTTGCCAATAAAATAGAGTTGAGACAATTAAGACCCCAGGTCTTTTACAACCATTAGCCATTCCAAGTCAGCGTTGGGAGGAGGTCTCAATGGATTCTATTACGGGTGTACCCAAGTTTGAAGGAAAGAGTGTCATCATGGTAGTAGTTGATATATTTACCAAGTATGCACACTTTTATGCCTTATCTCACCCTTTCAAATCCAGTACAATTGCTAGGAGGCAGTTCAAAAGCTACATGGAAACCCAAAGATTATTGTAAGTGGCAAATTTTTGGACACAATTATTTTCTTAACTCGGTACTCAATTGGCTCATACCTCATCTTATCATCCTCAATTTGATGAGCAAACTAAGATAGTGAACAAATGTTTGGAAATGTATCTTTGTTTCTTTGTATCTAATAAACAAACACAATGGGTCAAGTGGTTACCCTTGGTAGAATGGTAGTATAACACTTCCTTCCATACCATAGCAAAAATGACCCCATTTATGGTGCTTTATGGATATCATCCACCATCCATCACTTCATCTCTAAGAGACAAATGTAAGGTTCAAATAGTGAAAGATCACATCGAGCATCAACAAACAGTTCCAACTCTTAAAGGATACCCTGCCTCTAACGCAAAATCAAATGAAACAACAAGCATATCAACATCTCAATGGAAGAAGTTTTGACGTGGGTGATTGGGTTTTTTACGGCTACAACCACACAAACAATTGTCCCTCAAGAAAGCTAAGAAGGATAATGAATTATCACCCAAGTACCATGGCCCTTATATTATGGCATACAAATTGGAGTTGTCCACATCTTCGTGAGTACATCCATTTCGTTGAAAATGCAACAAGATGGTGGAGCTTAGTGAAAAGAAGTTGCCTTCACTAAGTGGGCCCGCAGGCTATTTTTGGCGCAAAGTCTATTTTTAGACTATGTCTATTTTTAGACATATGGATCATGGTCTATGAATTGCAGGATGTTATTTATGGATGATTGGTCATGTTGGTAAAAATAAATGGACCCCTATTTTTAGACATATGGGCGGAGTCTATTTTTAGACTGCCAGTCTAAATATAGAACAGTCGAATATTATTAGCTCTTAATAATATTTGGACTATAAACATTATCTTATTCTCTTGGAGCACTTCAGTTCGAGCTACAGCTGTGGCACATGCAACTGCCATAAGGAAATATGCTTTTCTTATGGGTTACTTGAGTTATTGCATGAAGGACTTCAGTTAGAACTCAAGTGATTGAGTTTGGTGGAGTTGAATGAGGAGTTGATGGAGTTGTGTTCAGTTTGACTTAGTTGAACTAGTTGTATTTAGTCTAAATAACAAATACACTAGTGATGAGTGGTGTGAATTAATTATTAATTAATTCACTAATTATTAACTCATAAATCAACTAAAGAATACATCAGTTAACTCAGTGCATGGACAGTTCAGTGGAGACAAGTGTTAGAGACGAGTGAAAGGGCAAGACAGCTGTCAGTTATGACTATAGTTGTGCATGTGATTTGCACAATCAGTGGATTGAGATTACCAATGAGGATTGTGTAGTGTTACACAAGGGAAATACGAGTTTGGATCAGCCATTCTCATCTATTCTCATGCAGGATTACGCAGTGGAGGCAGGCAAGCAGCGGAGGATATTTGAGCGAGTGATTGATTCAGATCTGAGCTAGTTTGTGTATAACAGGTGGAGATAGTACTGAGTACTTGCAAGGAGTATTGTACTATGTATTGTTACATGTTCTCAATCAATATAATATACAGATAGTTGGGGGTTTTCAACTGCATGCTTTCCCCGTGATATACTGTGTTGATATGTGTGATTGATCCTTCAATGTGCGCATGCAATTGTTTCTTAATTCCGCAAAATTGATGATCAACGTAGAGGAGGTTATGTATTATGCATGATTCCATAAATAGTGTATAACCAGGATAATCTCTGTGAATAAGTGTCATATTATTCAAAATTTGTACATGGTATCATAGCTGGTTGATTTGTAGAAAAAGTTCTACAGGATATCACAGTGAGGATTAATCATCGGATCTATTATTCATAAAGTGTTTACATTTTATTTCTTCAGGCATAGTCTGTAATCGGGCCAGGTAGCCTCTGGATTCATCCTTCTTTTGGAAGGTGAGATATGCGGTGAATGCCCATACAGTTGATCTCTGTACGAGAAATACTTTTTTCTCACGAATTTTAGATCGGAAGCGGTTGAGTTTTAAGCTGGTGAAAGGGCGCTCAAGGATAAAACTCAAAAACATTAAGTGTGAGAATGGAGACACTATGCCCCAGTATCTCACGAAGTTCACACAATGCCGAGATGAGCTGGGAAGTGTGGGGGTGACTGTCGATGATGAGGACTTGGTGAGCTTGGCTCTCCTTGGTCTTCCGAATAGTTGGCATTCCTATCAGGACTCTATCAATGGTCGGGAGAAATTGCCAAGATGGGAGAGACTTTGGTCGGATCTTGTGCAAGAGGAGATCAGACAGAATACTAGGGACAGATCTTCATCAAAGGAATCTGATGAAGAAAATTGCGCTTTGGCTGCCAAAGCAAAGAAGGAGAAGGTTTCTCTTTCTGAATCCAGTTCTTCCAATGATGAGAAGAAGGTTGACAAATCGAAATTGCGATGCTTTCGTTGTCATGAGGTGGGCCATTATGCCTCAATTTATCCACGGAGGAAATACAAGAAGGAATCTGGGGAAGGATCTAAAGGTGAGGCACTTGCTTCACAGTTTGAGTTGGATTTCACACTCTTCGCATGCATGGTTTCATCCATGGTGTGAAGTGGTTGGTTTCTTGATAGTGGAGCTTCTTTCCACATGAACGGCAACAAGAGTTTCTTCAGTACTTTGGAGGAGAAAGATCTCCAGATACTCATAGCGTCGGGTAATGATGAGAAGTGTAGTGTCTCAGGTGTAAGCACGGTTATTTTCAGAGGGAGCATGGATCTTGAAGTACCTTGACTGATGTCAAGTATGTACCAGGACTGAAGAGAAACTTGGTGTCGATCGTGATGCTGGAAGATAGAGGCTATGATGCAGTCTTCAGAGAGGGAATGGTTTTCCTTAGACACATCATCACTGGACAGGTGAAGCAGATTGGCTCACGGGTCAAGAACCTGTATGCTCTTGAGGTTGAAGATGCATGCCAAGCCTTGAACAGCAAAGCAACTGATGGAGACTTGGTGGTTGAGAGGGAGGGTATATTACCTCTCAACATGCAGAGCCAAAAGAAGTCTCATACAATGGTGGAGGAGCCACGATTGGTGCAGCAGCTTCAGGAGGTTGTGGAGCAACCACAACTGGGGAAGCTGAGAGGAGATCAAGTAGAGACATCTACTCATGCAGAGACCTCTAGTAGGGGGAAACTTCAACCCAAGTGGGCTGAGGGATCACATGCAGCCATACCTCCAGGTAGGAGGTGGGGCGATATAGAGTGATCGTCCCAAGCAGGAGGGGCAGGATCCTTGAGGTACCCAACCTCTTGGATGAGACCTTGTTACATGAGCCCCAATTTAGAGTAGCAGGAACTGACTGATTGGGTAGAGACAGATGTGGATGGAGCGGCAGAGAGAACAACAGTGCAGGGAATCCCAGGACAGCGCATAGCTAGCAGACTACAGCAATGCGAGAGGCACAAGTGTTTTGCACAGTGTTAGGTGGCACAGAGAGGTGTGTAATGGTGTGAGATGCATGGATATGTTGCAGTAGTGTAGATGTCAGAGAGGGAGCACTTGTCAACAGCAGGAGAGCTTCAGCATCAGAGTATGTTCCTAGACCAACAGAGTGGTCAGTTGGGAGTGTTTTTGTTCCAAGTGTTGTTGGAGCAAGTGGACTGAGTAGATGTGTTGCATGCAGAACATTCCAGAGTTACAGGATAAGGTTTGCAGCTAATACATATCTTGTTGAGAGGGAGTGTTAAAAATGCAACAAGATGATGGAGCTTAGTGAAAAGAAGTCACCTTCACTAAGTGTGCCTGCAGGCTATTTTTGGCGCAAAGTCTATTTTTAGACATATGGATCATGGTCTATGAGTTGCAGGATGCTATTTGTGAATGCCCCCCCTATTGGGGGATATGAAGGGGAGCGGTAGCCCCCCTGCACGATGTCCGGGGAAGCACCCCTGGAAAATTTTTTTGGACCCTATATTAGGTGGGCAGACATACCTATGGTTTTGTGCATGGATTTTGCACATGATTTTAGGCATAATGGTTTTTTATCCATGGTATTTTGTAGATCCGGTCAAGAGAACTACAACTATGTTCTAATCTAGGTTTAATGGATTGGGGTTTATGGATGCTTCGGCATGTATATATATGTATTGTAACATTGAAAGAAACATAATGAAAAATCAATCTCGTAGTGATTTTGATATCCAGGGGAAAATCTTTATGTATATATGTTTTATGTTTTATGCTCTCGCCATTATTTATTTTCTGTTTTTAGAATTCGTATGCAAGTAATTTTTGTACAGGGTTAAAAACTACAATGTTGATGGTGCTGGATAGGGCCAACATGCAGGGGATCCCCTTGATATGTGGTCCCAATTATACCTCACACCAATCTAGAATACAACGCAAACTCTTTTTACTTAAAGATATGCCTTCGCTTTAGTAGTTAGCATAAGAGAGAAGCACACGTGCTTTTGAATGAGCAAGTTAGTGTGCCTTATGAATGTTCGATTACAGATGTATCAAGGTTATTTCACTACATAGGGGAAATAAAGTGATCCTATAAAAGAGAAATAATACCCTAATGGAGACACACACAAATGATAAAGGCTCATCTAACATCAAGCGAAATAGTTCACATAGATGTGACGATCATTACAATCATTACATGTTAGGTCCCTATAATACTAGTGTAGCTCCCTTATTGTTATTGTTAGTGTAGCCCCCTTATTGATATTTTTGTCCCCATGTGGCCCCCATATTGTTCTTTTTGTTCCCCATAGACTCCCACTATTTTTATTTTTGTGCCCTTACATTATTATTGTTATGTAGGCTCTGATTATATTGTGACCCCTTAGACTCCTATATATACAAAGCAGGTCTTGTCATTTGTATCGTCCAAGAATTGTTCATTTATGTAATATAAAGGAGGTTCCCCCCTTTAAGTGGATTGTTTTTAAGTCTTTGATCTATATTTTCTATTGTTTTCTGAGTTGGTTGCATAATATTTAGTTTCAGAGCTTTGGATTTAACGGTTTTTCTGCTTCAAACTTATCATCATGGAATTTTTTCTATAATGTTTTTCTACGAAGCTTAAGAAGATGAAATTGTGACCAGGTGGAGCCAAAATCTTGGTAAACTTCGTGCAAAAATTTCAGATCTTCATTCGCTATATTTTATGAGATATGGTCCAATGAAGTTAGGTATCTTTTATGCTCCAAAATTCAGTCTCAAACAAGTGACCAAGAGAAAATACTCATAAATGTCCCTTAAGGAATTAGATTGGAATTTTGTAAAAAGAAATAGAAAGATAATAAAATATAGCTTCTTTTGTATAAATGTTCAGGACAAAGGCTGAAAGAGTGACACATGGCATTACATACAAGTTTGCTCTACTGAACTAGTCCATAATCAAGGCATTGTGGGAGATTTGACATAACATTATCTTGAAGAATTCAATTTTGTTCTAAATTGTGAAATTAGAAATAAGACTCACAGGGATACCAAAGGAAGGAATTTAAGACCTTGGAGATATGAAACTGCAAAGTTGCAACCGTTTAAAGATTGAGCTCCTAAAATCAAGAAATATGTGTGTATTTTTTTTTTTAAATTTGCATAAATGTTGTTCCAAAAATCAGTTTGAAGTGATTCCAAGGGAATACTGAAGCATCTATATCAATATTGAGTTTTAAAATTCCTCCAAAAAAAAGAATCTACACCCATTAAGCCCTCAAAAAACTCTACTATGACACATGAAGAGGAAGAATTGTAGCATGATATATGAAAATTATGGGACCAAGTGCAACAATTTTCTCTCTCACAAAGAGCAACCAAATATGAACTAAAATGGGACATGGATGGTTTAATAGTAGAAATAAAAGGTGAAATGGATGGTATAAAAGGAGACATGGAGTTTTTTAAAGTAGACATAAATGCGATGAGTGTCAGGTTGGAAGGGTTGACAAAGTTGTCGCAAGAAATGTTTCCCTGTGGTGACAAGATAATCCATGAAAATAATGAAGAGGAAAAAAGGAATATGAATTATTATTTTAGAGACTCCAGTGTGGGGTTTAAGAACCACCACATTCCAAAGATATATATGAGGAATTTGTATGACAAGGATCTGGTAACATGGATACTACAAATGGAGCAATATATTGATCTACAAAATGTGAAACCATCACAAAAGGTACATATTGCATCTTTATATTTATAATCCAATCACTTTTTATGTTACAAATGGATTTGTTCTTGCAAACCAATTATCACTTGGTCAAATATTTTTGAGGAAATGATAGCACATTATGAAGATACAAATAGCAACATCTTCTTTAGCCAATTGATAAATATCAAACAAAAGGGTTCAATGGAAAAGACCTTTGAAGACATCCAAAATTGAATATTAGGGTAACTGATATTCCAAAGGAGAATAGGAATTATGCCTTCATAGGGACTTTAGAATATAACATCCAACATGAGGTTTTACTTTGGGATCCTAATTCATTGGAGAATGCATTTAGTGTGGCAGGAAAAGTTGAAAAAAAAATTATGGCAACAAGGAAGTCTACCACTCAAAACTATAAAGATGGAAGTGTTGTTGCTCCTAGTCTTCCAAAATCTAGAATTTTGGCACCACAACAATTGGATGAGAGAAGAGAAAAAGAGCTTTGTTAGAGTTGTGATATAAAATACACGAAAGGTCATAAGTTTGCTGATAAGAAATTATTCTACATAGATTCTGAAGAGGAGGAAGAAAAGGAAAACAAACATCAAAGAGGAGGATATACACCAGGAACCAACCCCAGGGAAAGAAGAAATAAATCTAAACATATCCTGTAATTCATTTACAGGAAATACCACTCCTTAAAATCTCAATCTAGAACAATTTATCAAGAAGAAAAAGGTAATAATGTGTAGAACCCTTAATTTTATTCATTGTAAGATAGCCAAGGAATGAAATTTCTTCCTTTATCCAAAAACAAAGTGTCAAGTGATGGTTGCAAATGGAAGAACTATAAATTTCTTTAAAAAGTGCCATAATATCAAGATAATATCCAATTCTTTCCATTACAATGGGTGGTGTTAATGTTGTACTAGGATTCCAATGGTTATAATCTTTGGGGATGACCTCTTTCAATTTTCAAGAACTTTTCTTGATTTTTTTTTGAAGGAATGGAAGTTTAATTAAGGGGTATCAAATGGAAACTGGGAAAGCTAATCAACTCTAATGGTATGACAAAGTTTATGAAGAAAGAACAATGAGGTGTAATTGCACAATTATTCTCACTAGAGGTTCAAATATTGAAATAATCTATTTCTCCATATTTCCATAAAGTCATGGAAAATCATTCCAAGGTGTTTGAGACTCCCAAAGGCCTCCCTCCTATTTGTTATCATGATCATGCTTTCATTTTATTCTAGGAAGTTTTCCTCCAAACATAAGGCCTTACAAATAACCTTATGCCCAAAAGAGTGAAATTGAACGTATGGTTGCAGAAATGCTAGAGGATAGTATAATTCAACCTAGTCAAAGTAATTTCTCTACTCCAGTAGTATTGGTGCACAAGAAGGATGGATCATGGTGTGTGTGTCTAGATTATAGGGAGCTCAACAAGATCACTATTAAAGATACGTTTCCCATTCCTGTGACTGTTGAATTTTTGGGAGAACTAAATTTACTTCACCAAGATGGATCTTCATTCAGGATATCATCAAATTAGACTGAAGACTGAAGACATTCCAAAAGCAACATTCATAACTCATGAGGATCATTGTGAATTTTTGGTCATGCCTTTTGGCCTTACTAATAAACCTTCCACATTTCAAGGTTTTATGAATCCCATTTTCAAACCCCTTCTTAGAAAATTTGTGTTAGTATTTTTAGATGATATACTATTCTACAACAAGTCTTGGAAGGATCATGTTCAACATGTTAATAGGGTGCTCAAACTATTAGAGGAGAAACAATTAAATGAGAAAACCTCCAAATGTTTCTTTGGAGTACAAGAGGTGGTATATTTGGGTCATATTGTATCTCATAAGGGTGTTAAGATATACCCTAACAAAATTAAATCCATTAAGGAATGGAAAATCCCCACAAGCATAAAGCATCTTTGAGGATTTATCGGGTTGATAGGGTATTATCAAAAGTTTGTTAAGAATTATGGGACAATAGAAACAACTCCATCACTACTAAATAAGGGTGCATTTTCTTGGACTCCAAAAGCAACGAAGGCCTTTGAATATCTTACAGAGGCAATGTACCAAGCGTCAGTCTTAGGGACACTAGACTTCACAAAAAAAAATTGTAGAATGTGATGTAACAAGAAATGAAATTGGTGTTGTTTTAATGCATTAAGGAAGATCCTGTTATGAAACCAACTCAAAAAAGATAGAAAAGATAGACCAACGCCTTAGAATTCAGCCTCTTCGAGGGGGCAACCTCCTTTACATTACACAAATGAACAATTCTTGGATGATTCAAATGACAA
>APFE030512361.1:82626-94909 GCA_000404065.3 Pinus taeda
ATACAGATAGTTGGGGGTTTTCAGCTGCATGCTTTCCCCGTGATATACTGTGTTGATATGTGTGATTGATGCTTCAATGTGCGCATGCGATTGTTTCTTAATTTCGCAAAATTGATGATCAACGTAGAGGAGGTTATGTATTATGCATGATTCTACAAATAGTGTATAATCAGGATAATATTTGTGAATAAGTGTCATATTATTCAAAATTTCTACACATTTTTCCATGTTTCATGCTAAAATAAGGTTATAAGTGACAAGCTCCCAGTTCGAACTATATTGCTAGAATTTGACAAGGAAGGAAAAATCATATTGGAGCCTGAAGCAATCACTGAAACAAGAATTTGACAGCTACGAAATCGATCAATTTTAGAGTATCTCATTAAGTGGAAGAACTTATCTATTGAAGTTTTCACATGGGAAGATGAGTATTTATGCAAAAGCATTCATAACTACTCAAGCATTGAGGAGAACACTTTTTTGAAGGATATGGTCATGTTAGGTCCCTATAATATAGTGTATCCCCTATATTGTTATTGTTGTCGCCCATAAAAGCCCACTATTGTAATTGTTGTGGCCTTACATTATTAATTGTATGTAGGCTTTAATTATAGTTTTACTTTTTAGAATCCTATATATACCAAGGATGTCTTGTCATTTGAATCATGAAAGAATTGTTCATTTATGTGATATTAAAGGAGTTTTCCCCCTCGAAGTAGCTTATTATCAAGTCGTTGCTATATATTTTATTATGTTTTTGCGTTATTTTTATATGGATAGATAACAGAGTCCAAGAGACCTTAAAAGTTGAATCCAATGGTCAGAGTAATGTATTTATATATGTATCATCTTGATGAAATTACAATTCATGCCTATTCTTTTATTATGGTTTGCATAGTCCAACAATTTTAGTTTCTATACCATTTTATACATCCATTTAGTCCCTGGTATCTAATATCTCTTAAAGAAACAATCTATACTTAGACATTTTTTCAAAAGCATGGATGGCAGGATGGCGGCATGACTTATCACTCTACTTATACATGCCAATCCCAATGCCTTGATTTTCATACTTAACCGCATTAAAAAACTGGGATGTTGGAACGATCAACACTTTGCTCAAAACATTTTCATCCATCTCGACTCCCAAATGTCCTGACTCCCGACTCCTGAATTTCGACTCCAATATATTCATCCCATCCAAACTCTTCATTATCTCTATACCCCAACTCTCAATAACCTGACTTCTATGAATTTCCATACTTAACCTTTTCTCGATAATACATCACTTCTAAGATCAACTAAGACTTCATGCCACGACTTCATTTAAGTTGATTTTAACATTCAATTCATTATGGTTCTCAATAAGGTGATCACATGGCTATTCCCTCAGAAAAACTATCATCATCAAAGTATCGTTATGTAAATACGACAGTAAGTAATTGATGAACTTAGTAACATTCAATGCAACCTTACTCATTAAGTGAACATTATGAGTTTATAACACCAAGTACCTTTAGGCTATTAAAAGAAAAGATAGTTGGTGGGAGGAAGGAGCCTTACTACAGAGATATTATTCATGCAATCACAAGGGAGGACCGTGATTATCATTGGTCTATTGCATATAAATGGTATTTTTATTTACTAGAAGATAAACAAGGCACCAACCAAGCTTGGGTGACTAGAATAGTAAAGGCAGGTTGTATACCTAAAGTAACAAACTTCATGGTCATTGTTTTATGGCGTGCAATGAAGTTTGATCACTGTAAAAGAATAATTCATCTTAAAGAATCTGACAAAAATCATGTGTGCCTTACGCCAACCCTTTAAAAAAAATGTTAAGGCTACCAACTCCACAGAAAGTTTTCAAAGTATTTAAGGCAAATGAATTCATTAAATGTCAAGGAGGATGTAGTGAACATTTAAGAATTTTCTAAAGAACCCTTCTCCTACCTCAATGGATGCTTTTCAAATTCGAATATTAAATATGTTGGTTAAATAAAGAGTATTTCTCGATGTCGGGTAAATAAATAGTTTGCATGGTTGTTAGCAAGAATTCATGGTCAAGATCCTACTTAACGTGTGCCCAAATATGTTCTTTACATTCTCCATCATTCAGTTAATGAATGAATCATATTTGACTTTTCTAGGATCATTTCCAATGAGATTTCTGTAATCCACCGCTGCCACAATTACCCACTTTCAACGGTCTGTTGGGTAAACATGATACGAAGAGCTAATATGACATGACCCAACCTCCTAGGTCCCATTTAAGAAATGGAGCTAACAACTAAAAACCAACTGACATCTCAACACATCTTGTAGGGCCTGCAGGTCACTCAAAGGCTAAGCAACCACCCTAGGTGGCCAAATCCTAAGTTGGACCAACTTTTCCTTGCCTTGAGCCCTCAACTACTCCCACAACAAGGCATCCATGCGATTGGGAGCCTCCAACTGCATGCATAAGCCTTCATCCTAGCGGTTGCAACCCAAAATGTCTAGTTCAAAGCCTGCGGCCCAAGATTCTTAGCCTTATTCTCAAGTCAGCCTCCAGACCACTGCCTAGAACTCAGTGAGACTTTCCAAAATCATTTCTAACATTATGACAAAGTCATTCAATCAAACTTGAATAAACAAATTGACCTAGCCAGGCCTAACCATGACATTCGTTTCATTGAACATATTGTGAACATGTAATCTACAGGTCATGAATGCAAATATGAACATAGGGATTTGATACTTATCTGAAAATCATCAAGAAGGTCTAATGCCCTCTCACAATAGCTGCAATAATATTTGTTAGCTCATGCATTCATTAACCATTTATCAACAAATCAAACATATCAAGAGCCATAACTAAAACCTATTATGATGCCATGCTTATAACCAGCATACAACCAAAATAATAACCATGATAGAATAGCCACCAAAGCCACATAATATCAAGTACAAATACTCATGAAGTACAAGAGGAAAAGAGCTCTTATTAACATATGCAAAAACCAACCCAGTCAGGGACTTTCACGCACCACCCGACCATAGAATGGGCTGAACCAAAATTTTCTTTCATCCAATCACCCCCATGTCATATTCCAAAGCATGAATGTGGGACTCAAGACCAAATCTATTAAGGCTTCATGAAGATCAAACCACCTCCACCCTCAAGAATTACCACAATCCCACCAAAATTGGTCAAAGGATTCTTGGGCCCAAACAAGGGTATAAACAATTAGGCTTTACCGCAATCCCACCAAAATCAGTCAAGGGATCACTAGGCCCAAAACAAGAACATAAACTACCAGGCTTTACCGCAATCCCACCAAAACCAGTCAAGAGATCACTAGGCCCAAAACAAGCTTGGATGCCTATGAATTTCTTCACCCATACCTTGAGGAATTATCTTGTCTCCACCCTTAAGCTTTACTACAATCTTGCCAAAATCGGTCAAGGGATTCCTAGGCCCCTAGGAATTTTCCTAAGACAACCTCACCTAATTCCAAAACCATCTGGCAATCCAAAGCTCAACCAAATGAAAGAACACCATCACACCATGGCTATCCGAAAATGGAAAGGCAAGGTTGAAACCACTATCACCCCTAGCAAAACCCATGCCAATGAAAACAAGGGAACCAAATAAACACATGTATGTAGCATGCATTCATAAACCAGCTAGGTGATAGGCCTCTAAATTAGACATAAATTAAGGCCCATGCCTCTGAATTAAACATAAATTAAGGCCCATCTGACTATCTTTCAGCACATTAAACCTCTCTTTTTGCATTAGATAATGTATTTTTAACTTTAATATATTCATTAGGAAGGTTTATGAATAATCACATATTTGTGCCTAATATTATGTATTTTTGTGGCATATTATGAGAATATTGGGTAGATTATGAAGATTTGGAGGAGATAATTTAAGGATTTTCTCCCTACCACAAGAGCATCAATATTAAATAATAACTCAACATGATATTATGGAACTATGGCATAGATTGTGGAACTGCAATGATTGAGAAAATCTAGGAATGTGTTCCCTGCCATTTAATGCAGATTCCTAGTATTGGGAACCAGATCCACTAATCAAGGGATTTTGGTGGGGAAACCTTCCTCCTTTCACGGGGAATGGTTCATAATCATTTTGTATAAGTAACAAGTCGAATTTTCCTCTAGGGGTAGATTTTTATTAGTCTTCTTGTGGAGAGAACTCATATTTTTGCAGTTCCATTGTATTTTCTTGCAGGGATGTAATTGTATTGATGAAAATAATGAAGATTGGTGTCATGTTCAGCCTTTAAATCTTGTTCTCCTCCATAGGTTTCTGATTTTCCTTGGGCTTAGTCATCCCAGGAACCTTAGATCCCTTTTGTATCATTTGTTTTTCTTCTTGTCACTTCTTATTCACATGCATCTCTTATTTTTGTTTCTTTCTATTTTTGCATTTAGTATTAATGATTTCTTGTTGTAAGATTGGGTTAAATGGTTGATGTAAGTTCTTTTGTAGGATCACAAGCATAACTTCATTTTCAAAAAGATTTGGAAGGTCGTAGTAATCATTGAGCTACTTTGATTAATCTTCTTATTCCCAAATTTGGATTTTTAAAACTCCTTTGTGGCAAATAGCATCAAATTTCTGCTATTTTTTAGAGCATGTTATCGAGCATCAATCAAGTTGGTTCCACTTGCATTAGATGACAAAAAAATTATATTTAATAACAAAATTTACCGCATTGCATTTTCACTTGATTAGGTTAGGCATTTGATAGATTTACTTCCTCACTAGTTCTTGAATTCCTGATTTTTAGACTAGTAATTTTCCGTTATTTAATAAATATTTATCATGTATAGATGAAATTGTGGATAGATGCAGAAAATAATGTGTGTTGTTGCAAGAGATTCTACATTGCAGGAAGACCTCATCTCGGTTACCTCATCCAAGCCTCATCAACCCATGTTGCCAAAATCTACTAAAATCTCAATCTGAATTCTTGTTTTATAAGCAAAATTTACAATTTCCATTAAGCAAATCTACCCATCTTGAAGCCCTCGTTTGAGTTCTGAGTAGTGTCCACCACCTCCATGCCTTATTCTTCCATTATCCACTTTTCCCAACCTCCATTCCACCTTCTATACCACTTCCTAAGCTTTCGGCCTATTTTTTGAAATAAAACAAGGGATCCTGTAGACATCCTATAGGAATTAATACATCTTGTAGACATCCTTTAGCAGCCTGTTTTGAGCCCGAATAGAGAAAACACATCATTTAAGCTAATATTAGACCTCTACTTGACCTCCAAGCCATCAAAACCATTGTACCCCCCTTCCTCCACACTTGTCTCCCCTACCAAAAAACAACGAAAAATTAGCATTTGCATTTATAAAATGAAAAGATAAAGAAAAATAGTTCTTTTTATTTCTTAATTAGCTCATGCATGCAACCGTTAATACCCCCTAGATCAGATTCCATGTTCAGTTAGTTTAAATCATCACATGTAATAAATGGGGTTGAGTTAGGTTTCTTTTACATTTAGTTTATGATCTTTGTGCAATTACAATATGTTTATTTCCTTGTACTTTGTTTCTTGCAATAAGTTAGGGTTTCCATTTCAAGCAGTTCATTTTCTGCAATTAGTTTAAGATTTGATTTCAATACATGCACTCCATTACATCATGACAACAAAGGAATGACACATTGTATGTTTCACATATAGTGCCAATACCTCTTAAGTTTGTACGAACCCCGGGTTGATAATTAAAGTCGGTAGCCTTGGGAGTTGCAGCAGTCTTGTTGCAATACCAAGGCTTATCATTAGAAAAGCATACATGCAACCTATTATCTACAAATATTCCAGTTGAAGTTGTTTGATCCAACTTTTTCTTTCTTGTCCCTTGCTTTCCTTTGCTTCATTTCTCCACTGCTAAAGTGCTCCAAGAATGCTCTAAATGTGCAAGAGTATAAGAGAATAGATATAACTCCAAAATTGATCTAACAAAATGTTGTGAACTAATCCTCATAAAACTTTTTATTATTGAGACCTATATTTCCTTCATTTTCCTCTATTTTTCCTTCAATTTCCCTTTCATGCAAACATGTAGCCTTTCATCTCCCTTTTCTCCTATTTTTTTTATTTTCATAAATAAAATGTCAATTAATGTCTTTTTGTCTTTCCAAATCTTTTACCAATTTCCCTTAGCCATAATAAACCAAATGAACACCCACTAGGATTTTTTTCCCAACATTCATCTTGGAATACGTGTGATGAGCCCCAGTATTGCAACAAGAATGTTGCAACTCCCAAGGCTACCAACTTTAATTATCAACCCGGGGATTGTACAAATTTAAGAGGTATCGATACTAAATGTTTAACATACAATGTGTCATTCTTTTGTTGATCTGATGTAATGGAGTGAATTTCATGAAATCAAACCCTAAACTAATTGCAAAAATGACATTGTTACTCTATTTGCAAGAAATGGAAATGCTACTTACTCAACTTGTAAATGTTAAATAATCAATTCATGAAAGGACAAAGGTTAATCTACTTGCATAAATAAAGATATGATATCTTGAATAATTCATCAAACTACCAATCAAAATTACATGTACCATCTACCTAGTTCACCTTTGCTTGTAAATCAGTAACCTACTTGCATCATACTTGTGATAAAGAAACTAAGTCTACTATGTTTTTGTAGTGAATAAAAGAAAGGGTTGGAGTGGCTTAGGAGCTTCCTCTGATCATAAAATCATAGTGGGGGGTCATTATTCATCTAGAATAAGTCATAGTTGTAGCAGGGATTAAAACTGATGAAGGAAAGTGGTGTTGCAAATTTGCTACAAGAAGTTACAAGTTTGCTACAGGAAGAGATAACTCACCGAATGACCAAGGAAATCAAATGAAAATGGGATGGAACAAATTTTTTTATTGAGTAGGATGTCTTAGATCTCCATTCCAAGTGGAATCACTTCAAAATACCCTTGTTCACACATGCTAAAAAATAACAGAAAATTACGAGCCTAAAGTTTGGAAATTCGAAAACTAGTGAACTAGTTAACCTATCAGATGCCTAACCTAATCAAGTGAAAATGCAATGGGGTAAATTTTATTATTAACTTGAATGTTTTTATGATTTAATGGAAGTGGAATAAACTCAAATGAACTTCATTAGCATGTTCTAAAAAAAAAACAGAAAATTGCTACTATTTTCTACAAGGGACTTCCAGAAATTTTAGGTTTGTGAATAAATGAACTAATCCAAGTAGCTCAATGATGTATATGACCTTCCAAAGTTGTTCCAATGATGAGATCATGCTTGTGACTCTGTAAATAACTTGCAAAAGAACTCACTTCACAAATTTAACCCAATCCTACAACAAAAAGTCATCAATACTAAATGCAGAAATAGGAACAACAAGAACAAAACATACTTGTGAATAAGAAGTGAAAAGAAGAAAAATAAATTATGCAAAAGGGCTTTGAAGCTCCTGGGATGGCGACGTCCAAGGAAACTTAGTCCTATGAAGGAGACCAAACTTTAGAAGATAAAAATGGCACCAAGCTTCATTATTTGAATAAATCCAATTACATCCCTACTAGAAATGAAAGTGGAGCTGCAAAACTACAACTTTTCTCCACAAGAAGACTAAGAAATACCTCCTCTAGAGGCAAATTCGAATTGGTACTTATAAAAAATGATCAGGAAACATTTTCCTTGAAAGGAGGAATTTTTCCCCTCCAAAATCCCTCAAATAGTGGACCTGATTCCCAACACTAGAAATCTGCATTAAATGACATGTAACACATTCCTATATTTTCTCAATCATCAGAGCTCCAGAATTTGTGCAATAATTTCGTAATATCTTGTTGATTTATTATACAATATTTGTCCTCTTGTAGTAAGGAGAAAGTCCCTAAATTATCTCGTCTTCTAAATCTTCATAATCTGCTCAATATTCTCACAATTTTCTACAAAAAGAAATAATATTAAGCACATAATATGCAATCATCTATAAACCTTCCTAAGAACATATTAAAGCTAAAAAAACATTATTAAGTGTAGAAGGGGAGGTTCAATATAGTCTTTATGTGCCTAAGAAAGGTTAGATGAGCCTTAATTTTTGTCTAATTTGGAGGCCCATCATATCCCCTACTGAAACGGTTGCTCATCCTCTGAGCAACCTATCCATCCTCCTTCCCATGTTGTTCTTCATGTATGCTGACATGTTTCATGCTAATTGTTTGTTGGTCTATTTGATGCTCTTTTTGTTGCTCTTATTGCTACTCTTTTATCTGCATTTATTTCCCTATCTTAGTTTCCCAATGAAGCCCTAATGTAGGTTGAGGCTACTTCTTTCTCTCAAGTGATTCTTCAATTGTAATGAGTTCTATTTTTATGGGCAACACCTTTCTTTTCATTCATCTTCTTGGCCACTTAGATATTTTAAATTGACTGCAAACTCAAGTGAAATCTCATCATCATACCCCCTTACCTTTTCAAAGAATCCCATCTGGTTGCAATTTTAGAAAATGGTAAGCACTTCAATTGCAGGAGTGAAATTTTGGGTTCTTGGCCATGACACACCATACTATCCATCATTTGCTCATTAAATTCTGGAATTAAAAACAATTAACATAGAGATCTTTCTTCTTGTAGAGGGATAAATGATGATGAGTAACCTAAAGCAAAAGAAATGAATGATAAGATAACCAATCTACTAACTTGGATACCTTTCACCCTCGGAGAATTTACCATTATGCAACCCAAACTTCCTGCAGTGAATCCTTTGCAGCTCTATTGTGTTTCTTTGTACCTTTTGGCACTTAATTAATCATTTTTCAACACCCCGATAACACAATTTTTATCAAGGAGCTCTCCTATAGTACTATTGGTACTCATGTAGCACTGATGGTTCTCCTGTAGCACTTATGTTCTTTCTTGTAGCAACTCTGTTACTTCCTATAGAAGCTTTGTTTTCTCTTGTAGCATCTTTGTTTGCACCCTTGCTATTTCCTTTGCATACTTCCTTGCTCCCCAAGGCTTTAGGGTGAAATTTTCCTTCCTATAGCACTCTTATTAACTTCATGTAGCAAATATGTTCTTCCCAAAGCAGCGATGTTCCTTCCCTATAGAAATTTTACTCTTCCTATAGCAGTTGTGTTCCTTCTTGTAGCACACAACCTGAATCCTATAAAAACTAATATTTTCATGCCAAGAGGTGGTGGGTCCACCTTTTATTTCTTTTATTTTTATTTTTTGTTGATTTTTTATATTATTTTTTCTTTTTTCAAAATTTTCTCTATTTTTTCATTGCATGCAAAATAAAATCGAAGTACTTTATGTTCACTGAGTTGGCCCTCACCTACCCCTTCACACTCCTTGTCTTCCATCACGACTAAATGATTACATCCCACCTTCTCAAGTACTCTTCACTTATGTCTTGTCCTCTCCCCCATGTGCGGGTGTCTTGGTGGAAAATTTAAGTTAATTACTAGATAAGGCCACGGCTTCTTTGCTACTAAGTTTGGCTATAAAAAACCTTTTTCCTTCATACACTTACAACATTTTTTTGAGTTAAAATAAGTTTGGAGGAGAGGTTTTGAGGATTGCATACATGCGCCTTACGCTTGATGTGTTTTTGCAGGTGATAATGAGGTTGTTGATGTGACTGTTGAAGTTTCCTTTGGTGGTTCTAAAGCTCCTATTGATAATCATGGAGCCGCATGTGATAATCTTCTCAAGGTCCTATTGCTAATAGACTTGAATCTGGAGGTCTTCTGGGTTTTTTGTTGTTGTTGTTGTTGCTTCACATCCCTAGCTAAAATGTTGTTATTGAGATGCTCATGATGTGAGTGTTGTAGTTGATGATTGACTTGATGCTTGCATGAGGTTGTTGGAACATTGATGAAGTTGTTGGAATTATCTTTGAGGTACAAAATGCCACTTTCATCAATTGTTTTTCATTGGATGGAATTTGTGCCTTGCCGATTGAAGTTCGATGTGATCAAAATATAGGTGTCAGCATGGATCAGAAGTTGTTGTTGGAGATGAACAATGATCTTGCAACAATCTATATAGGTCCTATATCTGCCCAAAATTGAGGAAATGACTCTCCAATCTCTTCAAGATTATTGGTTCTTCATTCTAGTGCTATCAATTGTGGTTTTGTAAGGTAATTGCAAACTTCTACAAGAAAGTAGTTCTCCCTGTAGCAGTTACATAAACCCTTCTATGACAACAATATCCTTCAAATAATGCTTCCAAAAACACTGATAATTCATTATCAATCTATGGACAAGAATAAAAAACCTTGGTTGTGGTGAAAGTAATGAAAGAAGGGGTGAAAATGGAGATTTTTCATGGACAGAGATGAAAATGAGAGTGGAAAAGAGGTCAAGTAGTGTGGAAAATAAATGATGAGGCTATGGTGGACCTACCTCAACATTTCCTAAAGAATACATGACCTTTTGGCCTCTTTCTCCAATCAAATTTGCCTCCTGTAGCAATTATGGTCCCTCTTGTAGCATTTCAGAACAACCTCCTATACCAAATTTGTTTTATCCATATTTCCCAAATAGTATACTAGATTGACCTGAATTTTTTTGAGCATGTTTCAATCATTCTTATGCACCTCCCCATAAAAAATCTTGGCCAATGGATGCATTAATCTCGAGAAAAAATAAAAATGGCTATAGGTGATAGAGGTTGATTTCTCGAAAAGTGTACACTAGAATTTGCTGAAATTGCTTGAGCAAGTTACCATCATTAATGTGCATCTCCCCATGAAACAACTCGCCCAATGGATGCATGGTTTTCAAGATATGATAAAAGCAATTTTTTGCTTTGTGCATTTTGGCCTCCTGTAGCAAAACAAAGCCCTCTTGTAGCGTTTTGGAACAAAGGAAAATGCGTGAGAAAGGCTTGGAAATGATGGGTGGATGTTTGAAATGGATGAGGATGATGGATTGACATGGCTTTGGTCATTTTGGAGCATTTGAATAAAGGAGGAGAAAGTCCAAGTTTTGACTTCCTTTGATTAGATTTTTTACCAACTTTTTTTTTTTGGTGTTGAAGTGTTCTTCTTGCTTACAAAGGTTGGAAAACATCTGCATTCATCAGAGAAATACATGGAGAGAAGAATTTTTTCTTTTCATTTTTTTTCTTTTAGGCCTACTAGCTGCCTCAATGAGGTTTTCAACTAGTAGGTCTCCCTAAGCGCCCCAAAGGAGGTTTTCACCTAAGATATTCTTTTTTTCTTTTTTCTTTTTTCTTTTTTCTCTTTTTCAAACCCATTGACCGCCTCATGGAGTTTTTCAATCAATGAGCCAATCTCAGGCACCTCAAAGGAGGTTTTTACCTGAGATTTTATTTTTCCTCTTATTTTTTCATTTTTTTATTATTTTTTCTATCCTACTCTACTTGAAAAACAAAATCATTTTCAAGTGTAGGAATATTTCCAATGGAGCCACTTGCATAACAAGATGACAGAAAAAAATCATGTGTAGGCTCGAAACATATGCGTTGACATGTACCTGAATGTGAGATACCAACTACTTCGACGGAGATGAGTTCAAAAATTGTGTAAGAAGAGTGTGTTGCTGCAACTTAACAATTTTTTGGAGCCATATTTCAATATAGTTTTGATGCCCCTGGTCCACTTGCTGATCTTTTTGCTGATTATTCTCTTGAACACATAGAAGATCTAATGGTGAACATGATGTAACTCCCTCAATCTCTAATTCTAATGTCTACTCTTCATCAAGTGCAGCCCATAATTCTCTAGTCTTCTCATTTGAATCTTTTTTTTTAATGTTGTCCTTCAGTGACATCAAAAGAATCTCTTTTTTGCAATACTTTTCTTAAGCTAAGATGAATACCATTTAGATCAAGAGGAGATAAAGGGAATTGTTGTACCTCAGCATTGTAAGTGGGTTGAGCTACTTCCTTGTGTGAGTTTGGAAATGGTGGTACAAGTAGTTGAGTGGGAGTGGATTTTTGAGATGGATGTGGTTGTGGTGGAGGTGGATCGCACGGATAAGATGGAATTGGGTATGGAGGATATTGAGGAAAATATTCAAGATGTTGTGGATTTCTCCCATAAGGCCCTTGACAACCTTGTTGCTGTCAGGGTCCCACCCTAACCCCCTTATTTAGGTAATGGGATCACATCATAGTCAAGAGTCAATAAAGCCATATTAATAATTGTAAGTGGTTAATCCGCAATTAATAACGGAACCACAGTTAGTTGCAAATGGGTCGTAGTATTAGATAGATGGTATTATTA